>CAVNYN010253244.1:0-23414 GCA_963692815.1 Nyctanthes arbor-tristis
GATGTGCCCCTCTCCTCCTCTCCCTTTGTAATCACTTAATAAAAAAAGGGAAGAAAGAAAAGTAAATAAAAAATAAAAAGATAGATGGAGATGCTCTAAACACACAAGTTTTTCTATAGTAACGACACCGACTCGGGTATAGAACCCTCATAGTTATAAAAACACAAGAAACTAATACTAGTTCTTTTGTTTTAGTTGCATATTGTTATGAATTAGCATCGTAGAGGTTCTTTTCATATTGGAATGCATACATATTAGTATCATATGGCGGACCTTTCTTGCATATGCAGAGGAAATCCTATGGCTCTATTCCATTCTCTAGTTGAAGACGTGTGATGCAGCCATGCACCGCAGTGCCCCGGGGGGGGGGGGGGGGGGGGGGGGGGGGGGGGGGGGGGGGGGGGGGGGGGGGGGGGGGGGGGGGGGGGGGGGGGGGGGGGAATATTATTAGTTTTAAAAATTTAATCAAGTAAATACAAGGGCCAAAAAAAAAAGTTTTAGCCCTTCATTGATTATTAGTTCAACCATGCATTAATTATGTTTGTGCTCCACTAACTATATTCCTTCCTCTTTTTCAATAGGTATTTTGACCCCTTTAACAGGATTATCTTAATGGCTGCGCGCTTATTAGTCCAAAAAAGCAGTAATCCACGAATGGTGCCCACAAACTCCCTTATTATATACTCCATCCATCCCATAAAGATATTTCTCTTTCATTTTTCCCATAGATTAAGAAAACATAATTTAATATTATTGGAAATGTATAATTTAACAATATATTTCCTAATATACCCTTTAATTTATTTAATATTTCACTTTAATTGTTCTTTATTGTTGATTAATATGCACAATAAATGAAGGTATATTAGAAAACTAAAAAATTAACTTAGGAAAGGAGAATATAATTTGGGACAGATAAAAAAGAAAAAGAGGAATTTCTTTTTGGAACGGAGGGAGTATATATAGTTGTTGTTGTTATTATTATAGATAAGATATAATTGGATAATTAAATTCAAAAATCGAATCTTTAAAAAAAATCCATTCAATTCAATAAAATTAAAACAATTAATGTGGTTAATGACATCATGATGAGGTCAGCCAACAGAATTCTAATGTACCAACCAAAATGAGCGGGAAAAATTAGACTAATTGTACCATCTTACTCCTATATTATTATACATAAGATAAGATATAATTAGATAATTGAATACAAATGGGAATCTTAAAAAAAATCCATCCAATAAAAATGAAAAAATTAAGAGATGAAAGATGTCATGATGACAGCATTTTAATTATACCGGCCAAACTGGGCGAGAAAATTAGACTAATCGTACCCACATATTCCGTGTGTGTGTGTAGAGAGAGAGAGAGATTGTAAAATAGCTCAACTCGATCTTCTTATGGTGGCCAAAGGCTGGAAAACTTTTTATTATTATAAATAATTAGTTTTAAAAATTTACTAATAGATAAATTTAAAAAAAATGTTTTTAACATTTCATTGATTACTGCCGCCATGCACTGGTTATGATTGTGCTCCACTAACCCATGGGATTATCTTAAAGGTAGTGCCGCGTACTTATTAAGCAAGGAAAGTAGTAACGCACTTTGATTGCAATCGAAAAGGTAATAGAAAGATCTCTCGCCATATGCCTAGCTAGTAAGATAATCCCACCATATGTACACAAGACAGGAAATTTATTAAGAATAGAGATTTATATACTATATGTAGGCCTGAACAATTTGATCTTTATTCAGGCTTTTCATTGAAAATTTCGGCGTCACAAATTTGGTTTTTTTATTTAAGCTTTGAGTGTGGGTGTTCAAGCCCAAGAATCGTTCAACCGAGTTAAAAATAATTTGAAGATAAGTAGAAAATTTTGAAAAATTTTTGAAATAAATCTGAAAATTTATTAAAAAATATAAATGGGAAACTAAACAAAGCAAAACATTGCCCTAACCTGACCCTACTTTTTGGCAAGTCGCAGGAAAGGGCAAGCAAAAATCTTCGAGTCCTACTTTTCACAAAAAATTAATCTTCATTTTTTCAATAATTTCTCTCAACTTATTTCCCACACACTTGTCAGAAAATAAAAATAAGAATCTCCTTTATAAAAAGTCTGTAAAAAGAACGAGTTACAAAAAACTAACTAATATTAATTTTATTATAATAATAATCAAATTTAATTTAGTTATTATTAAAAATAACAACATTAGATGAAAAGGCGCATGTTTTAAAAAAGATGAAACGATGCCTTACCAAAAAAGTAATAATAATAGTAAATAAAAATAGAAAGTGAAATGATAATGTGCATGCATCGCCCGTGGGTGGTCTGTTTCGTCATTCCTTACGTCGCCAATTGCCATGGCAGATACGTCAGATTTGGCAAACAAGTAAAATTGGTCACTTCTCTGAATGGACCAATGATGAGATTGCTTCATGCTTGTGACCTTCAACTAATCCAACTCAGTGATCAAAGCACATGGTTGGTTTTGTCATGAGATAAAGGAAGCATACACGTCGAACACTCAATTAAAGGGGGTGAAATTTTGTGTTAGGCCTAACCAAAAGCTAGTGACAGTTTTTTATGCAAATTTATTAATATTTTACTATGTATTTGTCTAGACACTCAATAAAGGCAGCAGCCTTCCTTGCTTAATAAGCAAAAAATGCTGAGTTAAAAGCGGGTCAAAATACCCAGTTGAAAACAGACAGTGGGCAGGGGATGAATTTGATCTTCCGCCAGAGTCTGATAGCGTGGCGGGAGAGTGGAACTCGGTTACTAGAGCAAAAACGTAATTAGTGCACCCAATTAAAGACGATGAATCTTTGTGTTAGTCCTAACCTGACCCAGTGACAGTTTTTTATATGAAAGTTTATGAATATTTTTACTTTTAGCATTTGTGTAGACAATCAATGGTGGCGGCTGCCTTCATTGCTTAATAAGTATGTAACTTTGCATTAAAGCGGGTTAAAATACCTTGTTAAAAAGGGAGTAGTTATAAGTGGAGCACAAACATTAATTAGCGCACCCAATTAAAAAGGGGTGAATCTTCGTGTTAGACTTAATCCAATTCGGTAACAATTTTCTAGGAAAGTTTGTTACTCCCTCTCCCAAAAAGATATTCATATATTCCTTTTGTATCTATCTCAAATTCATATATTCCTTTTTTATCTGTCTCAAATTATATTTCTCTTTTCTTATTTAATATTTTAGTTTTCTAAAATACCTATATTTGTTATTTATAGTAATCTATATCACTACAAAAATATACGGTCTATAGCTGGGACATATGTCGAGGCTATAAACGTGAATGTCGTCGCTATAAACTTATCACCACGACTTTTACTCGCGAGAGGGGTCTCGTTGTAGCTTTGTTCCAATAGGTCAACACCCATGACCGTGTCGCCGCCATAGAGCTTAAGGCCTACACCCACAACACTTTGTTGTCGGAATAAACTTAACATGGCTCTCACAAATTTAGGCTATACCCACAACACTTATCGACGGTAAAAACTAACATGGCTCCATGACCTTAAGGCGGCACCCACAACAGTTGTTGTCAGTAAAAACTAACATGGCTCCACAAGTTGATCCCTACTGTCATGACATTGTCGTCGGTATAGCATTTAATTTATATTTTTTTTTAAAATTCCTGAGGTTTTTCCTTAAATTATATTCATAGTTAACCGTAAAAACTATTTAGAATACCATTCTCATTAACAATACAAACTAAAAGTAACATTAGCATATTCACATGCAATTTCTAGTTTCGTTATGAAATATTCCTCAAGTCCTAGGAACAACAGTTAATAGAATTAAAGTTAATTTGTAGCAGTAAGAAGTTTATGGCCAAAAGAAACAAAAGTGTACGTTGGAGCTCCAAGAGGTTTATAGCCAAAAGTTGACAAAAGTCACATTAGATGGTCTAGACAAGCCCTACCGGTCTCCCAAAGCCTCGTGCTTGGCACCTTCCTCTTCTTCATCTAGAATTGATGGTGGCAAATATTTCAAGACACGATCAAGAGTCCGTTTAAGGCTCCCAATCTCAGCCTCGTGTGCTGTAATATCTCACGGTCTTTAGATGGCGTAGAGTTTGAAGACTCACTAGTCTCTCAACGAATAGGCACTTGTGATGTGCCCTTCAACATCCTCCCAATTTCAGGGGCATGACCTTTGCATGTTCCAAGATCCTTTATCATAATTACATGCTCATCAATTGATTCATTATCAGAGGTAGCTTGGGTCAATTGAGTCTCTTTTACTTGAATAAGTTTTTCCCAGAATAAATAAAAAAAAGTGTTAAGAAATAACTAATAAACAACTAATGTTAATCTACAGTGCAAATATTTTACTATGTGAAGTTAACATTGGACTTGAATATATGCAAAACAAGACAGAAACAAAAGAGTTAGCTGAAAGCAATGTTACTATATGAAATTTTCTGCATTCTCTATAAATATAGAACAAGAAAATCACTGAATGATCTATAGAATCCAATCAATATTGGGATAAACCATATATTAGGCATTGTGTTGACCTTCGACTACTAACTCGGGCCACTATGACATTGATGCTTTGCAAAAGAAACTCCAATATTACAGTAACGTGCAACCTAACTGTACATCTACGAACTTATAAATTCCTTAATCCTTATGAGATTTGCATCCTTGGTCCTTTAGAGATTCAACATACATAAGTCACTCAAATTAGACGACAAGACTTAATCTATAATTCATAGTTCAAGTAGGTAGAGGTCACTAAGTCCAATGCATAGAATCTTTTCAGTAAAATGGAAATACCAATGTAGTAAATCATCAAGCTTCTTTAACACCAGAAGTTATTAGTTGGTAACTATTGTTTCAGAATACTCAATTGCATATCCATAAAAACATTGACTTTATATGGTTGAAACAAATCTGGGTAAAAATCATTGGCAGTCATACCATCACATATATGATAATAAAAAAAATTGATTTCATAAATTCAAGAAATCAAATCAAGTTGAAAAATCTGGGAACATATTCATACAAATTCAATTGTTTAACATCTGTAGTAATATGTATGAGATGACAATGTATAAAAGCATACATGTATTATTGCCAAACTCAAAAAAGGCCATCAGTAATAACAATATAAGAAGCAAATAGTGCAAACAACTAAAGTAAGATAATTAAATAATTAGAATGTAAACTTTGCTAAGCATACAACTAAAGTGAGATACTTAGAGAATTAGAATGTAAAGTTTACTGACCATGTCGGCCCCCACTGTACTATTCACCCATTCACCTGTTTTTCGTCTATGAAATCTTGCATACGTATCAATCAAGCTTGGATACTCTCCAATATCACGGTTTCTCTACAACAATTTATGAATATTCTGAGTTTTAACTCTAAAATATAAACTAAAAGGACATAAGACATAGAAACAATAAAAGCAAACATGACACTTGAACATAGCGAAAAACTGAATGATAGCAGAAATACAATATTCGTAAATGAACTTCTCAAGATCATTGTCAATGATAATTAATCAAACTTACACAAAATCAAACTATTTGCAAAGATCAAGTGACATTTTTAATAGCAGTCTGCCTATCTGTGTCTAATTTCTTCAGTTGCATTAGCCCATTTTTTTCCGATCTCTTTAGTAGTATGCTTCCTATGTGTGTTTAATTTTGATAGGCAACTGAGATAAGGTGAGTTCTAGTTTAAATTTCATGATTAAGTTCTAATTTTTAGTTTAGCAAAGTGTTTAATTTGTATTCTGGTTTCATCTCTATTATGTCCTTTGGGAATAGTAGACTTAGATAATCAGAAATTTAATTTTCCTCTAGATTTCATGTTATGTTGCTAATATTACCTCTATTTTTTAAATGATGTTCTACTATTCTAGTTATTTTCAAGACTAAATGCATGTAAGAAATTACCGAAGCATCTCATAGGTTGAGGTGAGTGATACTAAGCTCAGCATAGTGAGTGGCCACGAAGCTCCACGACCCTTGCAAACTTGGGTATTTCACTTTGGCACAATTTTCCTTATTCTTCACAGACCGTGGCCTTAGAAACAAAATATTTATTAATTCTATAATTTAAATAAATTCGAACTAGAACAATTAAAGATAAATTATACTTACTTTGAACTCTAGACTCTCAGACAACTCTATAGTTTTTTGCCAATCCACATTAGACACACTGTGGTACAGAGGTCCTGGTTCATTTAATTCGTAATACTCATGACACTCCATTTCATAGTCACAATAACTGTCAGCCGATATCTGCTTGATAACTTTCTAGATGCAATTTAACTCTTCTTCTATCCAACCAACACAAACTTCAAAATATTGCTAAAGAGGGGGGAAAAAGATAACATTAATACTAAAAACACGATATCTAACAATGAACAACCAAAAAAAAAAAGAAAGAAAGAAAGAAATTACTACAGTGATGTACCAGAACTTCATTCTTTATCCGTGTATTCTCCTCATCTAGCACATCTTTCCATTGAGCATAGAATGGTGGTACGTTGACCCTACTGTATTTCCTATTAGCCGGTGCACAAGGACCGGGAATTAAGAGAGTCAATATCAAATATTCAAGTTTCATGCATAACCAAGGGGGAAGGTTGTGTGTTGTCATTAACACTGGCCACTTACTATAGGATTGAATCATGTTATGAAACCAATTGAATCCATCTGCTGCTAAAGCCAGTCGAGCATTTCATATTTCACTTGCAAAGTAAGGATGCTTTTTGTCAAAATCCTTCCATGCCTTTCCATCAACTGGATGCCTCATCACATCTTCATCAAGTGATCTACTAGAACTATACCACCTCATAAGTTTTGCCGTTTTCTCTATGGCAAATAGTCGTCTCAGTCCAGATGCAAGAGGAAAGTAACGCAAGACCTCATGTGGAACATTATTGCTAGAAGATCTACATGTGGTTTCCATTAAGCGGCTCTCTTTACAAAATGGACAAGTCTGCCTATCAGCATGCTCTTTCCAAAATAGTACACAATCATTCTTGTAAACATGAATAGAAGTGTTGCCTAATCCAAGCTTTGACAGTATCCTTTTAGCTTCATAATTAGAGTCACCAAGTTCGTATTTGGATAAGCTAGCTTTTGTCGCTTCAAAAGATCATCAAAAGACTTATTCGTCCACTTAATTGACCATCTTCCTATGCATCAACTTCGCTAAGAAATTTAAGGACGAGAATGAGGAAACTCCTGGGTGTAATTCTGAACGTAGCGCATCAAATAATTCATAACCATCATCAAATAATATCAAAATCAGCATCCTTACATGCCTCTCCAACTACATCGTTCATAACTTGTGTAATCTCATCCATCATTTCATCTGTCATTAGTGTCTGAGTATTTGGAGCTTCTATGTTAGTATGGCAAACCTCAAATTCCCCATGGTATATCCATCTATCTTAACTCTTAGCAGAACCATCACGCAGAATATGATCATGAACATCTTCCAATGACAATTTATTGCAGTTTACACACTTTTTGCACGGACATTTGATCAAGCCCCTATCATTAATGAATGGTTGGCCTGTTTATAAACTCGCATAAACCATTACAAAACTCAGGAGTTCGTAACCGATTTCTCACCTTTGTCCAACTTTTATGAATCTTCATACCACAAAACATCATACGTTTATTAGAAATAATCCTTTATTACAATAAAGTATATATACAAATATTCGCAATTTTATAAAGAGATGATATAGTAGCAATCGCAAAAATCGTGAATAAATGGAAGATATCACTAAAACTAACAAACATTATTGCAAATCAGAAACTCTATAATCGAGAAATTCATCCAATATCACTTTTTTTTATATGAGGAAAAGTATCTGTTGCCTTCATTTTTACACAAAATAATTTTACATAATCAAAGTATAAAATGTAAATTGTTTGGTAGTTTTCAACCTTCATTTCTAAAAACATATTTCGTTTTTACGCGTATGAATTAATATTTCCCAATTGGTGAGTAATAAATTACTTATTACACTATTAAAAGCTACATTATTTTACAAATCAATTTATATGTTGAACATGCTACAATTTAGATTAATGCCTAAATACATATTTACGTATAGGAAGAATTTAAAAAGAATGGAATGTAATCTCAAAATAATTTTCTTATTTGACATGCTTCATGATTTTAGATTTAGCTAACATTTGATTAATCAATTTACTCTGTGGTAGAGGCCGCTTGTATCATACATGTATCACTCTTTCTCTTTATTTTTTTATCAATGTATTACCTCCAGTAAAGTTTAAAATAGTATTATTATCTCAAATATTTGTATATATAATCCTCTTTCTATATAGGACGTGCAACTCACATATATATATATATATATATGTGTGTGTGTGTGTGTGTTTGTATACACATATATATCCTTGTTTACACTGAAAGAGCCGATATAGGAGTGCACAATTTACTGTTTGGTCGTTCATATTTTGTCATGTTGTGCCTTCGTTTCACTTTACTTATTTATCATTTTGGTTGTGTTAGGTACAATTTGCAAAGTCCGGAGTTTCATTATTACCTTGTTCTTCCCTTTTTTTTAATGATATTAACATTACTTTTAGGTCGAAAAATATGCAATACGGTCTTAAATTGAAGATGTCAATATAAACTTTAATATAGGTTAATAGGATAAATCTAACTAAAAGCGTACTACACGTAAAAGTGTTTTAAGGATTGAAGATAAAATTTCCATTTTGTATTTTGACTTTTCACAAATAATCTGACATTTATAAATTAGATCAATCGAGTTCTTAAAAGCAATTCTAATGTTGGGAAAAAAGTCAAGGGATAAAAAAGCCCAAGTGAAAAAAATAAGGGAGAAAGAAACCTATTATTAAATAACGTATAGAAGGAAAACTTGAGTGGAAGACACAAGCAGCAACATTTAAATTGGTTGTATAAGATTTTGTTGACAAAAAAGTGATGAGGGGGAATTGGGTACACTATTTGGTTTTTTTTTTTGGTGAAAAAACCCAGCACTAGATATGGTCTAAGAGCATAATTAATGCAGGGGGAAAACCAAAATTTGGGTTTTTTCTCCCACAAACTCAATTAGTGTATAAGATCTGGGGTGTAAAATCCTATTCTTTGTGTGGAAATAGGTAAATGAGTGGTGGATCTATATGGTGGATTTGTAGCATTATTATCTTCATAAGATTCGTAACTTTCTTACTTCAAAGTTCCAACCTATATCCAAAGGAATGGAAAAAAGGTCCCTATGCGCGCAGCCCTCGGGTGAGTGAGTATTATGGTTTGTGCCATCACGTGTGGCTTTCGTCGGCTTTTCTGGCCATCGTTTTTTCCTCTTTTTGCTTTCACGCTTGAGTTTTTGCTACCAAATTATAGGGTTTGCTGGCATGGATCCAGAGGAGGTTCGGAAATTATATGAATCATTACGCCTTGATGAGGAAGGCAATCCCATATTAACCCTACGAGATGATGATTGTGAGGAGGGCAGGACGAATGTCGGTTTTTGTCTTGTTGGGAAAATCATGGATTCGAAGACAGTTAATAAGGATGCTTTTGAGAAGGGTTATCCGTAGCCTATGGAATGTGACACGAAGCTTTTCCGTAGAACAAAGGAATGAACGGAAAACTTTCGTTTTCAACTTTGGTTCACAAGTAGATCGATGGCGGGTGCTTGCAGGGAGACCATGGTCCTTGAACAATCAACTTTTGTCGTTACAATCTCCTAATGGTGCCGGTGACTTGGGAGACATGGAGTTTCACATGGTGTCGTTTTGGATTCTACTGCTTAATGTCCCATTGATGTGCATTACGGAGAATACTATGAGATTAGTGGGTGCTCTGGTGGGTAAAGCTGAGGAGGTGGATTGTTCGGGGGTTTTGCCTCGGATTAGAGTGCAACTTGACTTAAGGCAGCCGCTCAAACATGTGGTATCCGTGTTTGTCAATTCCATGCAAAAAGAGTTTACGTTTTTACCCACTACAAAAAATGTCGCCTGTAGTTGCCGCTATAGCCCGAAATGCCGCCGCTAGAGGCCTGTTGCGATGATTTTTCACAATGACAATTTTGTTACTATAGGCCTGTACCTATAGCCTCCTAGCGATGACTATCAGACCTGTAGCGACAACACCTATAGCGGTGACATGACTACTGTTGGGCAGGTCCAGCCCATGATGTTACCCAACTTAAATACAAGACAAAAGTTAGAGGATCAATTAAGTAATTTGGTTGAATAAAAGTAGAAGTCTTGAGGGACACAAAATCCTATACCAAATTGGATTTGGTTTGTTTAATATATATATATATATATATGTTGGTGCATGTTAAACAAAACAGGAAAAAGGCATAGAAACAGGGAATAAAAAAGACGGGCAGAACACGGAAACAGGAGGAAACAAAAAAGGGCAGACACAATTTGCACATCAAATTACGCACGTCAATCGGGGGAGTTGGATAAGGAAAAATTCAGCCTTGTTTTCTTATTACTTGGAACGAGATTCTTCGACATTTGATTTGGTATTCGTCTTCTTCAAGGGTGGTTTCTCTAAGTTAATTCTTGGAAAAGGTTAGGTGATATTTTTCCTCATCTCTTGTTGTTGTTGATTATTGGGTTCTATCTATTGTTAGATGAGTTATTGTGGTGCCAAGAATATTGTTCTTGACGGAGTTGCGTGATTGTGGTAGAGTGTTGTTACCTCTTGATTTAGGGCGATAATCTTGAGAGGATAAACATTGTATTCCCATTATTATTTGGTGATAGTGGAGTTGTCGGTTTGCCCCGTCGATTTTCCCTTCTCATTGGAGGGTTTTACGACGTTAAATAATTCCTGGTGTTATTTACGTTTCCGCACGTATATTATTGTTTGATATATTGATTGCCTATTTTAAACACACGAGTTTAGGGAAATTGATTAAATTTCCAACACATTAATGGTAGACTATTAAGAAAGCAGATAATAATTGAGAAAAAGTCAAAGATCCTTTTTCTTTTTTTTTTTTTTTTTTTTTTGGGTGTTTGGTAGATGACTGAGCTGATTACTTATCTCCACCTTGTTCGAAAAAACACCATTCTTTAATGTGCAAAAGCATTTGACGGAATTTAGGCTTATCTTTGCAAACTCCTAGGTTCATTCCACCTCCACTACTCTAGTCTGAAAAACCTTGAACCTGAGGATATTTCTCCATCAGAACTGAAATGGGATATTCTCAGCTTGTCTCCTCTATGTACATCTTTGTGTGTCTAATTTCTTGCTGTTCTGTGATACTTGCTCAGCAGCCATATATAAGAAAGGCCACAACAGCATGTCACAGCAAAAGTAATTCAACTTCTGTTCTAGGCTATACCTGCAATGGGGTAAACCGGAGTTGCCAGGCTTATCTCACATTCCGAGCTCAACCTCAATATAACACAGTTTCCACCATCTCTAAATTTTTGTCTGTCGATCCATTGCAACTGTCTCAACTCAATTCAGTTGCCGAGAGCGCAACATTTGATACGGATCAAATGGTGCTTGTTCCTGTCAATTGTTCGTGCTCAGGTCAGTACTATCAGTTGAACACATCTTATGTTGTCCAGTATGGAGATACTTATTTAACCACTGCAAACAACACATATCAAGGTTTATCAACCTGTCAATCAATCCTGGCTCAGAACAGTAATACCTTTGATGTCGGTACAAGAATTATTGTTCCGTTAAGATGTGCCTGTCCCACAAAGAACCAAATTGATAATGGCGTGAAATATCTATTGAGTTATTTGGTCACTTGGGGACAGTCTGTTTCCCGCATAGGTACAAAGTTTGGGGTTAGTACAAGGGATATGTTTAACGCCAACGAACTATCTGAACAGGACTCTACCATATATCCCTTCACTACTCTTTTGGTTCCCCTTCAGGATCCACCATCGAGTTCCCAAGTCGCAAGACCACCACCACAACCATCATCACCGCCTTCCATAACACCGCCACCTGTCCCTCCACCGAGTGGAGGTTCAGATAAAACATGGGTTTATGCTGTTGTCGGTGTCCTTGGGGGGTTGATTATTGTATCAGTTGGCGGAACTATCATTTTCTGTATGTTCTTTCGCAAAACCAGAAAGGAAACTGCCAAACCAACTGCATCATATCAAACCTTTGAATTGAATCCTCTTAACAAGAAAAAGGATGAAGAATCACAGGACTTCTGGGAGGGTATGTCCAGCCTCGCTCACTCTCTTAAAGTTTACACTTTGGAAGAACTTAGAGCTGCAACAGACGAGTTCAGTCCTTCTTGTTTGATTAAGGGCTCTGTTTATCGTGGTAATATAAATGGAGATTTTGCGGCCATCAAGAAAATGAATGGAGATGTATCGAAAGAGATCACTCTCCTCGCCAAAATCAATCATTTCAATCTAATACGTCTCTCTGGTGTTTGCTTCAGCGACGGCGACCGCTACAGCAACTGCTACCTTGTTTACGAATATGCAGTCAACGGACCACTGAGTGACTGGATTCACAACGTTGGTCAAAAGTTCCTAACCTGGAACCAGAGACTACAGATTGCTTTAGATATAGCGACGGGGCTGAATTATCTCCACCACTATACGTCCCCCCCACATGTGCACAAAGATTTGAATAGCAGTAACATTCTTCTTGATGGAGATTTCAGAGCCAAAATTACAAACTTTGGTCTAGCAAGGTCAACTGCTGGGCAGGAAGGTCAATTTGCCTTGACAAGGCACATTGTAGGGACAAAAGGTTACATGGCTCCTGAATACTTGGAGAATGGACTAATCTCCACAAAGCTTGATGTGCATGCATTTGGAATTCTCTTGCTGGAGATCCTAACAGGAAAAGAAGTAGCTCAGCTTTATGAAGGCATAGACACAGAATTATCTGAGATGCTAATTCCCGTGCTTCATGAGGAAAATGGAAAACAGAACCTGAGGAACGTAATGGATTCTTTGCTACAGGGAAACTACCCCTCAGAGCTTGCTATGTCATTACTCAGGTTGATTGATAATTGCCTAAAGAAAGAACCATCACATCGTCCAAGCATGGAGGAGATTCTGCAGTCTCTGTCAAGAATTTCAGCTTCCACATTGTCTTACGAATCTACAGTCAGCATCCAAGTTTAAGAATGTCATATTTTGGGTAGACAAACTTTGGTACCCTAGTATTCCAACCCCCCACCCCCAAGAAAGCAAAATTTGCTATGACCTGGATGCATTTTGTATTGAGGCATTAACCCCAGAATATCTAGTTGTCTTTGACTGGCTTTGCTCTTTATAAAATGCTCTGGTTTTTGTTCTGTCACCAAATAATTGGCACCAAACATTTATACCCGCCACATTTGCACCTTTGTCTGAATTTGACTCCCTATTGGCAACTACATTTATTTCAATTAATAGTCTTCAATCATGGCAGTTCAATTTTTAACGTGATGACCTTGTTGCTGGCCTATGTCAGCACCTCAAATTATCCACGTGAACGGGGCCTCCAAAAATAATCTTTAGCCTCTTATGATGGGGACCTCAGCAAATATTACCCAGTAACTTTTACTGTGATGCATATCCTGCAACCCCCCCCCCCTTCTCTGCTTTTCCCCTTTCCTAGATTGGCATAAGGCATGTACTTTTCAGTTAAGAAAATTGGCAATGACAGTATAGAATATGTAAATGGGAAGGGATTGATCACCCTGAGGCAGCTGATGAGTATGCTGCGATGCGTATTCTCTTTCTTACTGGAATATGTTCTGATTCACCACCTGCAGATATTATGCCTGCTTTTCTGAAACTAGAACCGCAGAGAATAGAGAAGTTTATTTCAGCTTTGCACCTTTCTTATATGTCATACAGATATCTAACTCTATTGATTAAGAGATTCTTCCCTAGAATACTGGAATGTCGAATTTTGCACTTTTCTAACTTCACAGCTCCTTTTAGCTTAAAAGAAATTAGTAGAAGTACATTTTTATCAAGTTATTAAAATTCATCTTTGATCAAGCTTCTTGGCTTATGACTTTCCATGACCCAGAAAATTCTAACAAATAGGATTTATTAAAAACATAATGGCAGGGGAGTGAGCCAAGAGAACATTGTAAAAAAGATGATGAAGAGAAAAGAAAGGAATAATCAACTTGACGTTCATTTTTTTACCAATTCAAGGTTATATAAATCTAGTATCCCATATGGAGATGTTATACATTCACTCAACTCTAAGAAAAATAAAAGTTCCGGATAAGATAATGACGTAACAATTTCATTTCTTAGAGACATAAGCATAGTATTGTGCCATAGGAACAACAAAAGCAATTACTAACAAACCTCCAACTACTAGTGTGAATTGCCCTCGTTTTGCATCTGTCTCCTCCCTCGTTTTGAAGTTCGATTCTCTTTTGTTGTCCCTAACCTGGGGACCACCAGGATCAGGAAGCCCATCAATGGCAGCCACGAGCCGTTGGGCAGAACTGTATACTGCTTCATTGTACTTCTCTTCCGTTGCTAGGACTACAAAAATTAAATAAATTATTGTAGTATTAGTTCATCAAACAATACTTAGATTTAATGAATCTTGTTAAGATGATTGGTTATCTTTCTTCCAGATCCTTTAAAGACGTTAGTTTCTCCAGTGGCATGCAAGATATGGTGCCAGGGCGGAGTTTCATATAATAAAACATGTTGAGGTTGGTAATGTCTGTTGAGAGTCAAGGTGGAAACAGAAATGAAAAAAAAAAAGAGGTTCTACTTAATTTAGTTCCTCCAACTATTTCTCAAGCTGAAAAAAATTGTCAAGGCACAGTGAAAAAACCGTATCTTGTGTTAAAATGCCACCTCTCCAAAATCCAAATGGGTACAAATTTATGATCATCTATAAAATTAGGAGAAAACTTCTTGAGGACTTCTTTAGTTGGTTTGTAGAATTTTCAAATCCAGACTTTGATGTTCCTCCACGGACATCCAGCAAAAACTGCTAGTTTTATCTAGCACGAAACAAGGCGTCTGTGGATTTCTAGTAGCCAATTTCCATCAGAAGTGTACACTTAAACTTGTCAACTACATTTTTCTACCAACAGCATTTGGCACACTTGTCATACTCTGGGCAGAAATTGATTCAATACCTGGAAGATTCTCTGATACAGTTGCATCAAGAACAGTATCTCCAACAGCCTTGATGAAATCAGGACCACCAGTAACCGCACCTTCCTTTTGACTGGTGACAAGCACAACTATGCCCTTGTTGGTGCCTTCTTCTACAGTGGGATACCATCGTTCCAGAACTTGGTCAGCAAACTCAAACGCATCGGCTTTGCTCTTTGGCACATTACATTTATTTAAGTCAGTGTTGAAAACTAACTTTCAATTCTTAAGTGTCTCCATTCTAACAACTTGTACTTCTATATACACACATTGCCTCCCATTTATGAAAAATATCTCGATCCATAGAAGATAAGATTTATTGCTACTTAAAGATGTGTTACCTATGCTGATTGTTTGATTCAACAGAAGCAATTGTAAAATGACACTGAAGTCATATTTGCATTCTTAAACATAAAACCACCAGCTACAACATTATCAAATTACAAGTGTTTACAGTCTTCTTTTTTCCAAAGAAATGATTCATCAAAATAACGGGTTACCATGATATTCATGCATCTGAGTCAGAATCTAATTCATTGAAGTTTCAACAAGAGATTTTGCTTTTGACAACGTAGAGTAATGCAGCAAAATAAATAGAAACACTTACAGTAAGCTTGCGGAGGGTGACAAAGTTAACATGGTAGCCTTTTCGGGACTCCAAATCCGACAACAATCCCTTCAAATCAGACTTTGTCAAACGACTGAGAACCCCTGCATCGTCAACAACATATGACTCCTTTGGAGGACCATCATTTAAAACATCAAATTCAGAGGCCAATGCAGATTCTATTGGCAGTACTGGGCAAAAGTTCAGCGCCAAAGAGACGGCGAGGGCTGCTAGTCCATGATGCACTTGAGAAAACCAACTTGTGGATGTCGAAAAAGATTGCTTAACAGATTGTTTTCTGAAGTTGCAGCAAATGGGTCCGAGCCAAGAGCTTGTTTTGGGCTGCAGAGAAGGGGAGGATAAAAGGGGAGTCTTGAAAAGTGGACAGAAAGAGTGAGGAGAAAGAGTGGTTTCCATTGAAGGTAGAGAATTGCAGATGAGCAAGCAGCGTGAAGATTTTGATCACGGGAAGTGTTTCTCTGTTTTATTTTATTTAATTTTATTTTCTTGTTTTTTTTTCTTTGGTTCACATTTTCGTAGAGTTTGAGATTTTTGTTTTGGATGGTTGGCTAGATTTAAATATGGATAACGTCCTGTTGTCCATCAGTAATGGAAAAATAGATATACTGGGCCAATATGAACCAGTGTCTTTATTAAAAAACAATAAAAAAATATTTGAGACGGTCTTGACTCGCCCTGAACCTCCACATTTAAATTAGATTAATTTTAAAATAAATAAAAAATCTAAAAGAGAAAACCAAGAAGAATGATAATAAACAGGTTGCTACAAAATCCTGACCTTTTTTGGTGGGTTGAAGGGGGGGGGGGTCTCAGAAATTTTTTCAGCAGGCCTTTCCCGTTGCCATCCCTATTAATAGGCTAGACCTCACTATGCAGAACCATAAAAATTTGACTAAAAATTTTTGACTTGTGGAGTACTAAACTTTGAAAGGACACAATGCAAGGATCAACCTGATGGAAGGATAACAAAACTCAAGAATGTGAAGTCTCAAGAACTATGCCATAACAAGGCATCACGGCAGGTAGCCGAGCCTGAGTTAAGTTTTAAGTTTGACACTGTAACCGTATTGGCGGCTTTCAGAATCAACTGAAAATGGAGGATGACGGCCGCCTTCTGGAAGGAAAGTGTAACGACAAGCAGAAGATGCCAAAAAGATGTCTTATCAGGGAATAATTTTGTACTTTTTGTAGGTTGTAATCCAGTTGCAGCTGAGATCGGAAGAGCACACGTCGAACTCCAGTCACCTGAGATCATAGCTCCCATCTCGTTAGTTAAAGAGTAATAATTTGGCTTGTGTGGCGAAGAATATACTTTTGTGTTCATTATATATATGCACTTGTCTGTTTTGTATCTCATCTCATAAAATAAAAGCTTTTGTGATATTTTTCCATCTTGTACTGCAAATTTTCCCATTTTATATACTGCTAGATTGTTTCTGTTCAACTCTCGCTGGCCTAAGCCGATATTGTTTATTCTAAAAAACGTAAATTTCAAGCGTTCTACCTGTTCTTAACCATGAAGTCTTTTTTAATAGGTTGTCTAGGCAGCTCTTTCTCAAGAATTATTTATGCACAGCTACACATCAGTTCTTACAAATCTATAGTTGTTTAATGGAACAGTTGGATCTTTTCTGGCAATATATTAATGAGGAGCAAGTTTTTCTTGCCAAAATAAGTTGCTGATCTCCTTTACTCGGTCAAGATTCTTCTTGTAAATATCTTACAAAGCCACCAAATCTGCCTTGGCAGAATTAGTGCTTCCGGTTTTACACTTTCTGCCTCTCATTGGATCTTCAAACAATCGTTCACTATGAGCAAGTGTCTGCTTGGATTTTTTATCATATTTAGTTTCTTTTCTTTGAGTTCCCTTGCGCAACAGAATTATTCAGGAAACTCAGCTTTGGATTGCAACCAAACCGATGAAACAGGACCATCTCCAGCTTTTCTTTATGCCTGCAATGGTGAAAAGCATTCCTGCAAGGCCTTCTTAATTTTCAGAACAAAGCCTCCTTATGTTTTAGTCTCCTCTATCTCAAATCTTACATCTTCAAGCCCTTTGGAATTTGCAAAAATTAATGATATCTCAAGTTCAGACGTCTTGCCTTCAGACAAAGAAGTTATAGTTCCTGTAACTTGTTTCTGTTCAGGTCAATATTATCAGGCCAACACATCTTATATCTCTCAAGTCACTGATAACACCTATTTCACAATCGCGAACAACACGTATCAGGGGCTAACAACTTGCAATGCAGTTATGCGAGAGAATTCATATGGTGAATTGGATTTGCACCCAGGTTTTAAATTGCACGTGCCCCTTAGATGTGCTTGTCCCACAGAAGAACAGATTGCGAATGGCACCAAGTTTCTACTGACATACTTGATCACTTGGAAAGATAACATTACTGCAGTTAGCGATCGGTTCAATGTTAGCAGCAGAATTGTAGCAAACGCCAATGGGTTTTCTGATGAAAATCCAGAAATTTTTCCCTTCACAACTATATTGATCCCTCTTCAAACAGAACCCTTGAGCTCTGAAACCAGAACTTACCACCCAACATTTAGTTCTAATAATCCAAGTCCAGTAACTCCTGGAGAAAAGCACAAAAGATCCTTTAAGGGGCTTTATATTGGAATAGGAATTGGTGCTTCACTAGCAGTTTTCTGTTTTGTTTTGTTTCTTGGTTTTCCCCACTACAGGAAAAAGAGCTCAAACAAAGCAAATTCAAAGAGTAAGAAGGGGAAAAGGCAGTGGAAACTACAGGAGCATATCCTGGATAAAGTTGCTGGAATTGGGGAAATGTTGAAAATATATTCATTTGAACAATTGGTGGAAGCTACCGGAAATTTCAGTGCACAAAAGAGGCTGAGCAGTTCTGTCCATCGTGGGGTTCTTAACGGAAATTTAGTAGCCATAAAAAAAACGCGAGCAGATGTAAGGAAGGAGATTGAGATTCTTAGTAAGATCAATCATTTCAATTTGATCAGTCTATACGGTGTCTGTGAGCACGATGAAGATGTCTATCTTGTTTATGGTTTCATGGAAAACGGATCTTTAGGCAACTGGCTTCAGAAAGAGAACAGCCCACATGTGCACTCCTGGAATCACAGGATCCTTTTTGCTTTAGATGTTGCTAATGGGCTACACTATCTTCACAACTTCACTTCTCCAGCATATGTGCATAAGGGCATTGGGACTCGCAATATATTACTCACCGGAGATCTAAGGGCTAAGATTGCGAACTTCAGACTTGCAAGATTAGCTGAGAGAAATGAGAATTACCATGCAAGCTCTGTTGTAGGAGCAAAAGGTTATATGGCTCCTGAGTATCTACGAGATGGAAATGTCACTCCAAAAATGGATGTATACGCCTTTGGGATTGTTCTATTAGAACTGATTACGGGAAAAGAAGCAGTTTTCATGGAGAATGGGAAAGAAGTTTTTCTGTCAGAAACAATAATTTCAACCATGGAGGGAACAAATATGAATACTGAGATTAAGAACCTACTCGACCCTCGTCTCCAAGTAAGGCATCCTCTTGGTTTTAACATTGATCAAACTGAAATTGCACTGCGCCTGGTCAAAGTAAGCGTCGCATGCTTGGTACAAGAACCGGAAAACAGATTGAGCATGGCTGAAGTTGTTTCAGCTTTGATGAAGATCCAGTTAGATGTCCAGAACTCGCAATCATTTTCTATTGAAATTGGGATGCAGTAGTGTCTGTGTCTATATCATATTTTTGTAGTTCAAATGTTAGTAATTGAACCAAACAACACTGTTTTCGTATAATTGTTGAAATAGCCGATCGTCTTATTCAGAGATGAAAACCTTGACATAAGCAGTATACAAAAGATGGCTAATGCATTCTATATAAATTTTTTCTCTGCAGGAAAAAATTTGTACACGATTGTTTTCAGTTTTACTACTATGTTACATGATACGAGAAATTACAAATGTAAACTTCTAGTTCTGATTATATTAATATACGCTGAATCAACGAGCTACAACTGGATTGATAACAGGCAAAACTTCCTCAACTTCAAATTTTGAGGTCCAAGACCTCTCGTAAATCTCTGGAGACGACTGAGTGAGAATGCAAAGGTTGAAGACGATTTCTGTCATTCCTGGTCTCTCACAGGATTTATCTGATGTGCACGCTGTTGCCAAGGTTGCCAAGCTTAGAGCACCTTCAATGGGGTACGAGTTCTTCAAGTTCGGATCCATCCACATTCTTAGCTTTTCTTCTCTGTGAGCCTCATCTTTCAAGATTCCCTTAATCTCTTTCCATAGCATCACAACTTCGCCAGTATCTTTGGCTTCCATAGCTTTCTTGCCTGATAGCAACTCGAGAAGGGTGACTCCAAAAGAAAACACATCAACTTTTAACATGATAGAGAAAGTTGCTGGCCTGGCTGTAGAGAAATTTGAGATCTTGGCTTTGAAAGTAGAATCGAGGAGTATGTTGCTTGTTCTGATATCTTTATGGACAATACTAGGTTGAGTATGCTCGTGCATGTACTGGATACCATTTGCGACATCTAGGGCTATAAGTAACCTTTGGCTCCAAGTTAGGTAGTTTACTGAGCCAGAAGAAGATGAAACTTTGGGAGAAAGCCATTTATCTAGCGATCCATTCTCAGCATATTCATAAACAATGAAGACATTCCCCTCATTGTCTGAGGAAACTCCCATTAACTTCACCAAGTTCGCATGATTTACTTTCTGCAGTATCTGAAGCTCCTTGGTAGCATCTCGCGTTTTCTTTACCACAAAGACCTGATCGTCCATCTTCACCTTGTACACTGACCCTCCAATCCGGTTTCGTTCATTCAGGTTTATAGTTGCCTTCATAATCACCTGAAGATCATACATTATTGGCTTTCCAAGATATCCTGAAACTCCGGGAAGCAGCTTATCCTGAATGGTCTTGGCCGTAAACATTTCATCTTGACAGACTTTCTTGGAAGGAATCAGATCAGAAGTTTCTAGCGAAGAACTATTCCGGGCTAGTGCTCTCCTTTTCTTGTACAGAAGGTGTATGTAAGCCAATACACCTGACAAAACAATCAGAAGAGCCACAACAGTAGTCAAAATCGCAATAAGAAGCCAATGATGTTTTGATCTCTTCCCAGTGGTGTAAGGAGAAAAGTGTTGCAGTAGAACTGGAAAGGACTGTGGTACTGGTATTAAAATGAGAAGACTTATTGCAGCAGTGAAGTTTCGGTTATTGTTTTCCGCTATGATATCCGGCCCTGATGTCTGAAACATCGTACTCACAGACTCTATGTCATCACCCGGTTGCCAGACATAAGTAACAAGGTGTTTAATTCCCTTGCCCAAATATGAACTTCCAGGACACTTGCAGAGTAAAGGGAAGACAGCTTGGTCTCCAATCGTCACGTTGTTTGCTTTTAACGTGGGATTCATGTCCATCACCGGTTGATATTTTGTGAGGTTCTGAAAAGACTTGGTTGAAACCGAATAGAAGGTGTCGTCCTTCTTAATCTTGTACAGGCATTAAAGAAGTAATTTGATCTGTTGCAGGCACACGTGATAGGTATCAGTAAGAGCTGATCAGGAACCAGTTGAGCATTCTCCGATGCTAAATTATTAGCTCTTACCATATCTGAAATGCTGATCCCAAACAGATCAGATATATTCACAAGATCTGAATAAGGTGATCTGACCCTGTAAGTAAGGTATGTCTCACAAGATACTGGCGAGTCCTTGGAGCACGTAAAATTTGTATCTGCAGCATTAGGTGATTGGGCACTGACAAGGGAGACTGAAAAGATGAGAAACAACGAAAAGGTTGAGAGCAGAGAATTAACTGCCATTTGCATTGATTTTGGATTGTAAACTAACTGTATATAAAAATTATGTATTTTGCAGCTTTTTGTCTGGATCTTATTAACAGTTGATACAAAAGGTAATCAAGTAGCATTTCTTGTCTGATTCATACTATCTGAAGAAAAATTATCAATGATTTAACAAAAATCTTGACAATATGATGCATCAGACTAAACAAGTGGAAGAAACTGTCACTGTTGGACTAATTTTTTAATGGTGATTCTCTCTCTGATAGAGTCTTTGGAAAGAACTATATCTAACTTATTACAAAAATCTGGCTTTAGACGGCACGAACTCGTCCTTGCTTTTAAATTATATGTAAGAAACTGTCAGAAAGATTAAGATAATATGTAGCTGATGGCGACACCAATGAATATGGTATTCTTTTTGCACTGCTGGTTGTCGTTAACCTTAAATTTATCTAGTTTGTAATAACAATAATCTTGTCTGTTTTGTCCTTTACATGAGGATCAAATGGAACAGACAACTGAAGATGCCTTGTACAGCATCTCTTTTTGTGTTCATACCTGCCCATTCAAAATGATTATCCAATATAAAATTCAGATTCTTGAAGCCCAAAATAATGATGATATGTGTGTGTGTGTGAGAGAGAGAGAGAGATTACTGCATATGACATTACAAATTTACAATTGTACTTGAAACTCATGGAAAGTTATGCCAAATACAAGAAGTATATCAGCAACAGTTACAGCATCAAAATTAAGATTCTTCATCTGGGGCATGTATTGATCTATATGATCCAATATTACTCATAAATTGGACCAATACGTGCATTTTTTCTGTCATAACACATTGACATTGTTATATCTCACGTTCTTTGGCAAGGTTGAATTGGACTCAATTGCCATTATTGGCTTTGTATATTTTCCTATTTTTCCTTGGCATTTAACTGCATTCAATTTTTTTTTAGAATGAAGACCACGAAAATTAAATAAAGAAAAGGCTATAAAAATCAATTTTGCTGTCCTTCAAATCTTTCTTGTTCTTGTTTTTTATACCTTTTATGTCAACCTATAATCCAATCATAAATAACACGAATAAATACAGAAATGCTTATTAATTGCAAATAGTCTCCAGTACATGTATTCTATTCTTCTTTTCATAATACTATGAAACTAAAAAGTGAAAATATGTTTTGCCTATGTCCAATATGAATATGTATATCCCTTTATGTATGCATATTTGTCACCAAACATGGAGTGCCCCATGTCAAGAGTTACACAGAATAGAAGCAGCACGTATTCGTTCTTTCGGACCAGCTTATAGTCAGTTCATCTTTTTTTTTTGCCCGCCTAAAACTTTATGTTCTTGCTTATTTAATTGTGTGCAAACTAGTATAACAAGACCAACATAATGATGTCTGAGTGGAAAATCCAGAGGAATCGCCAATGAAGTCAACACGGAAAGCTTCCAGTAAGCCGAATATGATCAAGTGTTCTCTTTAAGCCATAATTAAGCACAGCCTTATCGCCTTTTCTGAAACCATCTCCATAGGCGGTTGAAGTATCAGACTCAATCTGATGTTTGAAAAACTCACCGAGTTCTTTTTCAAACTGTGATCGTTTGCCCTTCTTTGAAGAACCAGACGACGATGAAGCTGATGAGGAAGTGGATGGAGATGATGATGAAGTAGAAGCTGCACTACTACCAGAACCAGCCATAATTTCAGAGTCTAGCCACATATGAGCTAACACCTGGCAGATACCTTCTTCCACTTCTGGACTTAGATTTGGGTAACCTGCGTGCATCAAGAGTTCGACTTATTTTGCACCTTGGTGTGAAGA
>CAVNYN010253258.1:0-47727 GCA_963692815.1 Nyctanthes arbor-tristis
CGCTTTTCAAGCCAGAAGGAGCTCGATATGTGCCCAATAAAATGTCTTTAATTGAACTAGATTCACACCCACGCACGGGAAGATTATCCTATTATTAACTAATAGTTAACAATATGAAATTGCATGTTAATATTAGTATGAAATATTAAGTAATGTATACCCAGTTAGTTATTATATCTTATTATATTTCGTTTGATATGGGGCGCTATTAAGTGAACTCAGTAGAATGGTAAAAAAAACCCATCAAATCCCATGCCCGTGGGATACCTGACCTTATTAAGATATATAATACCAAACTAAGTAGGTAATTAGGTTGGTGATGAAATAAAGAAAATTGGTTCGACCAGATAATGAGATGGGGAAGGCTATCATAATTTTTACTTATATACGGCCCGTTTAATCATTTCATGTAAAAAAAAAAAAAAAACAACAATATTTACCAGGAGTTCTAATGATTTGAAAAGTAAAAAGATACTGAAACTTATCAAGAAAACTTAGTAATTTCAATCGCAATTATAATTTCATCTTAGGGACACTCTCATGTTTATAATATTGTTCATTAAATAAAAAATGAAAATAAAAATATATAGATATATAAATGAGCTAATTATAAACTGGTCATTACCTGCACGGACCCGTGCCCTATTTAAGTAGGGATGGGTAGGGAGATAGGACCAAAAAGTTTTTACTATATAGGGTAATAGACATAACATACTTGATCCTGACCCAACCGATTGTCATTCTTAGGCCTCGAGAAATTAAATATTTTATTTTTCTCTATGATCGGAAGAGCGTCGTGTAAATTTTGCAAATTATGAAACGTTAGTTAAACCATATTTATCAATATTTATTATATACAAAAAAAGTAACCTGTTAAAGACTCGATATAAAAGCATATAAAAATAATTAAAACTCAACATATTAGCTAAAAAGAAAATAATCTACCCCAAATTACGAAATACTTCCTAGATAATATATTTATATATATCAATTAAAAATTTTTGAATTGAAAATAAAAAGAATTTGTTAATTGATAAAATATCGAATATATATATATATATATGCATATAATATATATACGCATATAAGGAAATTAGTTTGCAGAAATAAGGGAGAGAATCGAAGAGACGGATAAAACATTATGTTTCAGACGAAGATAAGAGAGAGAATCGGAAAGATTGAAATGATATTGAAGGGAACAAAACCCTAATTCCCAAAGCAAGAAGCCACCAGATAAAGAAAAGAGAGAAAATTTGATAAAGAGAAAAGATAATCGGATAAGGAAAGAGGAAAAAAAATGGATTTAAAAAAAACCGCATGGATGACCCAATGATGTAAAATATCCACATTATCCCCAAAAAAGGTATTTTTGGAGGAAAAACTGCAGTACGACTGTACAGCAAGCTAGAATTTCCCATTAATATATATATATATATATATATATATAGACACACACATACACACACATTATCCCCAAAAAAGTATTTTTGGAGAAGAAATCTGTAATACAGTTGTACCGTAGACTATTTTCTCATTAAGAATATATAGATTGTAAATAAAAAATTATTTATTTATTAAATGAATTTGATGTTTATTGTTTGCAAACTTATTGTTTTAGACAATAATGAAGTGCTTTCAGTTACACTATGAGATGGTAACATATAGTTGGCTACTTTTGGGAAAGTATAGAAGATACATCTAATATTTCAAATGAAAAACCAAGCATGATTGGGGGCAAGAATTAAGGTTCCATATGACTATCATATATTTTGTCTAAATCTATCTCAAGTAGGTTATGTTATAAAGCAATACTTAAGGAGTTTGCACTGCGTGAAGAATCCATTACTCTTGAATAAATAGTTATTATATTATTAAATTATCTGCTTAATTAATCTCATACAAGTATGATCTCGGGAATCTAACGATAGTATTTAACAAACCTAATCGGAATTAAGCAAAGATTATAACTAATTAAGTCATACAATTAGGCAAATACTTAATTAATTATCAGATCATCAAAAGATAGAGATTAAATGCTATATTGCAAAGCCAATAGAAAATTAATTATGGTGTAATTTAATAAGTAGCTCCTACATTAGTTATGTAATTAGGAGTTGAAATAATTCATTTTTAGTGGAATGTACAAATATGAATAAAATCAGATAGTTGAGGTCAACTTAATCATTGGAACCCTAATTATATAAATAAATCTAATTGAACCCTCTTTGGCAGCCCCTTCTGGTAGCTTCTGAAAAGTCGTTGAATAACTTTAAAAAGTTAAAAATTTAGGGATTGCACTGTCCTTTATAACAATGAATAAAGATATATTATTAAAAATATTTATTTTTTGCTAGTAATTATAAAATGGTACAATAACAAAACGGTTAGATTTACCAAATATTTAAAAACTGCTTCTTAACTATACAACAAATTTGGCAAAATAGTTTATCAAACATTATACTTATTCTTCTCACACCAACTTTTTTATTTACTACAAGTGCTTATTGAAAAAACTACAACAACTTCAAACTAAGCCTTAATCTACGAGTATTACTATTATGTTCTTTAATTTTTATAATAATAATAATAGAAAGCAAATTACACTTTTTTTTTTTGAAGGGTAAAGCACACGAATTTAATTAGTTATAAATTCAATTCAACTAATTATTTAATAAATAAAATACAAATTTCATGGACTTAAAATTATCCATTAATTCTCTAGCCAAGACCAATATGTGGTGTAATGACATTATTGACATCCTAGTTAGTTACCAAACCCTTTAGTTAAGGGTTCGGTTTCCCTCCCCTACATTCCCTTTGTAATATAAAAAATAAAAAATAAAAAATAAAAAAAGTATCCATTCTCTCAACTACACTTTGCCCGCCCGCTTTCTTTCTGATGTAGAAAAGTTTATTGCCAAGTAGAAGATCTAGCTAGCTCGAAGATGAGATGCCCTACCTGGCTAGCTATCCATAAGCAGTCGTGCTTGCTTGTCTTCTAAACACGATGAGTAGCACTTAGATAATTCTGAAATTTCTGTAGTCCAAAGAAGCAGTCCAAGACTGGGGAGAAAATAAAGGCAAAACAATGTCCGAAAATATGAAGGAAGTCGGTAGGTTTACCATTATAAATCCACATCCACAGGTAAGCCCATAGAAAATTTGCAGTAGCTAATGCCGTTAAAGTCAAGTAGTATTTGTCAAGGGAGCTCCTATTTAAAGTGTATTGGAACCAACTTTTTCCTTCTCTTATCACACTCATCTTTCCGACTACATAAATTGATATAACACCACCCATCGTTCCAAAGCCAGAAATTCCATGCGCCAAATGTATATACAGGGATTTTCTTGGCCCTGTACGTGAATCAGCTCCTGCGGTGAAGAAAAACTCGACAATCTTGTCAAAAATGGAGTCAACGTTAGCAAGCAAAAAGAACTGTGGAACCAACCAAAGTACACTCATGGGAATTCTCTCTTCTGGCTTGTCTAGTAAGCCATGTCTTCTAATGTTATTCAATCTCCGCCTTTCCACAGATGCAGCCACTGCACAACATATGACCGACTGAACAATGCAGCCAAAAAATTTCACTCCCATATGTTCACCTACCTTAATTGATAACCAACCTAATTTCATGATTTCATACAGCATTGGTAGGAAGAGAATGGGGATTTTAATGCTTCCTAACCTGGGATTCATATTGTTTGCCTGTTCGAGGAAATAAGTGTTTCCAATGGATTTCAACAGCCCAACAAATATGAGGCATAGGAGCAGGGGTATAAAACCAATGACTCGTTTTGTTTGTTCAACTTGTGTGAGTGAACAAAGTCTCCATCTTTTTTTCTTTTGCTCTTCTAGGCTCTCGTTTGGCAATATAATGGCAGCCTTGTCTAGACACCTGCGCGCAACACACATATGCTAGTTAATTTGATCAATATTCCACTGTGTAATAGTTACAGAAAGAAGAGTAAAATGGACTTAATTTGATTGGACACCTGAGTTCAAAAAGTTC
This sequence comes from Nyctanthes arbor-tristis, assembly GCA_963692815.1. Taxonomy (NCBI): domain Eukaryota; kingdom Viridiplantae; phylum Streptophyta; class Magnoliopsida; order Lamiales; family Oleaceae; genus Nyctanthes; species Nyctanthes arbor-tristis. The sequence continues at coordinate 4,011 of CAVNYN010253258.1, forward strand.
AGCCTCATAGATCTCCCGATATTCATCATACCCATAAAGCTGACGCTGATCTGGAAGTTCTTGTGATCTTTTTAAAACAGCAGCGACCAAGACTCCGATTATATTTGTTGGAGAGTAATCCTGCCAAGCCAGATCTTGTTTGGAAGATGATGATACAATAAAATTTGCCACCACAACACAAGTAGCCAAAGCAGAAAAGACTGCCGGAATTCCAAAACGTAGTGACCATGGTTTTATTATACCGGAGAATATTGTGCCTGCAACGGCTCCAAATATAATGACAAACGGTGACACTACCTCATCGTCTAGCTGCACCTTGCGCCTGATAACTCTTGGAAATATAAATGGTATACGTAGCCGTATACCAATCCTTATTTTTCTTCTGAGTCCAAACTCAGTTTTGAGAAATGAAGTACCGGATATTCCGAGCCCAATCAGTGACATGGATGTGAAAAACAAAAACGCTGGCGTTTTACTTTCATCATCATTAGTACTAATTAGTTTGGACTTGGGGTGGACTGAGACGGCAAGCAATCCTAACCCCTGCAAAATTAATACAAACTTAATTAACTAATGACAACTTAATTTGATACAGTGAATTATACGATCCAGCGATTAATGTTACATACGTACAATGGTGTATGCAATACTACTCACAAGGTGCACCAGTTCTCTGCTCATAAGATTGTCAGAGATGAGGAAAAGCATTAACGTAAATATAATTGAACTTCCTTCCCAGATGTTTACGATTCCAGCGGCATGTGTAAAACTAAGTTTCTGTACTTTCGTAAGGTATGTGGTCATGAGTGACAAGAGCAATGGTCTGAGCAGATTGACAATTACCGTCACTTGATCATGCATGAAAAACATGAAATTAATTCAAGTAGATTGTTCCAATGATCTAAATAAATTTCAAAAGATCGATGATCGATTGTTCATCAACCCAATTAATAATTTACCTAAATTTGTCCAAGCATCTAGTTTATTCCCAAATTTGCTTTCTGCAAAAAAACATAAAGGATTGGTACAATGGAAACTGCGAAGCCATGGTAACAATTCGAAACAAGAAATACAAATTTTAGTTGCATAACTGAAATTCCTGCCTCCGTTTTGCGTTGGTAATTGGTTGTTGGCAGCTTCAATATTTTCGGTTGGTACCTTGTGTGCTTCTTCATCGTTTTTGGGTTCGCCTGCCTTGTGATAATGATGCATGATCTCGTCGTTTTTTACTGTAACAACATGTCTGTAAGCTGTTACCATTGGAAAACAAGAAATACAGATGTAGGTTGCACAAGATTTCTACCTTCGTTTTGCAATGCCTGGTCATTGTCAGCTCCCTCACGAACTTCCTCAATATCATTTGATGATCTATTGGCATTACGTGCTTCGTTGATGGATTTGTCAATGTTGTGGGCCTCGTTCTGTTGACGATGCATGATCTGATCGTTTTTCTACCGTTACTAATATATTTTACAGGATGTTACGATCATCTAATGTCTATCATTAACGATATGTTACCAGAAAAGGTAGGGAGACTATATAGTCACTATACCATTCACTAAACAAAGAGAATATTATCAATTGTGTTTTACTATACAGAAACTATTACATGGTGTTTATGTTCCAATGCCTCTTTCCTCGCTTGAGAGGACTGGGGCAGATTTGGGGCGGCCACGCCAACACACTAACACACAATTTAAAAAAAAAAAAAAAAATTCCACGTATTGCCTAATTTATCTCATGGTTTTTAATTTATCAATAGTTTTTCCTGCAATAATAGCACTTTATTTAATATATAAGAAAAAACAAATGGTGCGCGGTGGGGCAAAAAATTGCCTCATTCCCAGCCCATTTATGACAATGCGAATCCATAAATCTAACTCGTGTTTAGATATATAACATTAGCATATTGCAAACTTAAGTTCATACGAGTTGTATGTATGGTTAAATACCTGAAACAAGCACCTTAAAATAGGCTGAAGTGGATGATCCGATGTGTGAAACTAACTATTTTTTGGTAAATAGAAGTTCTAGAGTTATTAACTACAGTAAAGTCCAACAGGCTATAAGTATAGATAAAAAAAAAAAAAAAAAAAACGCAGGTGTAGTTGAACTAGAGATGATACTTTAGCCTATAATAATATGGTATTTATAGTGAAATCAAAGCAAAAGAATGTTCCAAACATTTATGTAAAGAAAGGAACATTATTATTAATCTAAAAAAGGAACATTGTCAAGTAGAAGGAGCAAAACACATTAAGCTGTTTTTGATTCTTACAAGGGCAATGTCAGGGAATCCAGGGTTCACCCAATTATAATATATATATATATATATATATGATCCCAAATTATAAATTCACCCAATTTTCTCAGCTATATATTTTCCAAGAAAATTAATGTATATCTGTATTTTATATTTTGTAAGATGTTACTGAATTGTCACAAAGAATTGACGGATTGCTTCTTAAAAATATTTTAGAAGGTAGCAATGCTAAAAGCTTCTAATGTTCAATGGCATATTTGCAAAGTGTTTGAGAAAAATTTAGTGCTGGCAACTAACCGTTTTCTTTAGATGAGAACTTTTAACTTATCTATGGACGTCAAAATTTGAAGATTCATTAATTTTCAAAATTTTCCATATAATTATATCTAGCATCCATGCCTCTTCTCTTACTTGTTGCCGTTGGAAAAGGAAACAGAGGAATTGATCCTAGCTAACTCATGCCTGAAAGGGCAGAAACTAATGTCTGAACAGCTCACAAATAATAAATGGCATCTAATGTTTTTTTTGAGGAAAAATGGTATCTAATATTGTTAGTCTAATAAAATATATCAAGATGGTTCCATCTAATAACGGTGTATTGAAACCAAATTTTTCCTTTCATCTCGCTAATCTTTCTAACTACTTAGACTAATAATTAAAGCACAACAAATAACTCTAAAGGAAAGAATTTTATTTATTATTATTTATTATTTTTTGAAAAGGAAGGAAGGAATTTTATTAATAAAGAGATACTCTCAAGGCTCTTTCTGAAAACGAATCGATTATAGCAAGCAAATAATATAGAGTCCCCGTAGCACACCACTGAACTAATTGGTTTTGCGTGGGAAGTTCCCCCACATGTGCTCCTACCCTAAAAAAAAAAACCTAATACTTGAACTCAAACATAAACTAATTCTCGAAAGGGTTAAATTCTGAAAGGTTATAAAGAATATTAGTATTTTTAAACTTACTCAAATCACAAGAATGGAACCTCTGCCATAGTAAAATTCCACAAGTCAAGAAAGGAACATTAGGAATTAGAATAACAAAACACGCTAATTAATCTCATCTGCAACTTCAGGTTTAAATTATATATCCAGATTCTCATTCAACTTTCTCAAGTATTTTATAACCTACTGTTGGTTTTTTGTATTAATGTCATAGTAAATGGAGTATGGGAATTGCGATAAGTGGAGGATTAGAAGAACGGGAAGTTTTTCAATATTTGGTGGGAGCTAAAATTTCACTCAAAATTTCATACAATTGTTTCCACTCAAAGTTTCATGTTATGAAATGCACTTCATTGGGCCTATTTATAGAGGTCAGTCGCGGTGGTGTGCACTGACATCTCTTCTAAATTGTGGCTCAAAATTAACATCTAGACTTTTCCTAATTTCGGTGCTAATTCTAGACAATTCTCCAAATTCTCTCCAAAATGGCTGCTATTCTTGAACCTTCTAGAAATGAAATGTGCGTCACTTTTCTTCACTCCTCCTTGATGTACATTTCGATTACTCCAATCATGTCTTGTAGTATTTTGAACTTGGCTTGAAGTAGTGCATTTGTGAAAATATTATTGTTTAGCTCTGCCTTGCTTGAGCTCTATCTCCTTGTTTGTTTCTGCTTCTTGTTTGAACAAATTTCGGTGGCTTCTTGTTGTTCGCCCATGTCTGCTCGCCTTGAAATTTCCTTGTAGCTTTTTTGGCTCAATGATTGTCAGATTGCATGTGCTCTATATGTTTGACAACCTTCTTGTTTTTCTAGGCGTGGACTCTTTCGACGCTCTTCCGATCTTGTCTTTAGTTGATGTGGTGGGACTATTTGTTTTTCACTTTCAGTCTCCTTTTGGGCCTTATCCTCTTCTTCTACTGGAAGTGTCGGAATACTGAGATTTTTCCTTTTAGCTTGGCTTGTGTCTCGATTGCAGCTACCATCTCCAGTAGAATGTTTCATTTGAATAGGAAAACAACGATTTTCCTTCTATATTTTTGCAATCATGAGAGATTTATCTAGTTTGACGTAAATTGTGCAATAGTTCCCCTCAAAGTGTTTTGCATATCCTCTTTCTATCATTTGATCAATACTTAAGATTTTGGTCAATGCTTGGGACTAGCATCACATCCTCAATATGTCTTTTTCTTTCTTTTTTTTTTTTTTGGTTTCAATGGCAATAGTAACTTTGCCTATTGCTTCAACATAGTCACCATTCCCAATCTTTATTTTTGTTTTTATTTTTTTCTAGGCTATAGAAAATACTTTCATCCTTTGTCATATGATTGTCGCAGCCAGTGTTTATATGCCATGTATCCCATTTTTCTTTTATGGTATCTTTGTAGGAGACATAGAAAAAAGTCCCTTTGTGTCTTTTTCTTTAGAAAAATTAGTTTGATGAATTTTTTTGGTGACGACAATATTTTTCTTTATGTCCAAATCTCTTGCAATATCTGCATTGATCTTTGCCTTTATACCAACAATCTTTTTCCAAATGGCTTCTTTTTTTTTTTTTTTTTTTGCAAATCCAACAAGGAGCAAATTTGTCATTACTATCATCATTTTCATCTTCATTTCTATTTCTAAAATATTCTTTGAAATTCTTCCCGCTTTCTTTAAATTTTTGAGACTGCATGTTTATCTTACACTGAAAGGCATTTTTCAATTTAACTTATTGTCGCCTTTCTAACCTTTGTTCATGAGCCTCTAGCAATCCCATTAATTCTGCAGCTGTTAATTTTTTTTATATCTTTTGACTCCTCTATAGCTACAATAATTGGATTATATTTTTCTTTGCAAGTTATTAATATTTTTCCAACAATTTTCTTTTCAAAAATTTCTTCTCCATAGGATCTTAACTGGCTCACTACTTCATCAATTCTAGAATAATACTATTTTGCAGTCTCAAAATCTTTCATTTTTAAATTTTCAAATATCCTCCTTAGAGTTTGAAGTTTATATGTACGTACCTTATCACTTCCCATGAACTCCTCCTGCAATTTATCTCAAGCTTTCTTAGCACTTTCATATCCCATAATCCATGGAAAATAGTCATCCGTCAAGCTCATTTGTAGAGCCAGAAGCGCCATAGCATCCTTCTGTTGATTTTCTTTAAATTACTTCTTTTGTGCCGCAGTTAATGAGGATATGTCGTCTGGGATAGTATACCCAGTATTGATAATATCCCGTAAATTCTGGGCACAAAATTATGTCTTCATTTTGATTGCCCAATAATCATAGTTGTCCCCTTGGAAGGTAGGAATTAGAATTGATGAGCGGAATGCGTCGGCCATAGTTTTACCTTACGCCCGATATTTTTTCAAACAAGACCGATACGGCTTGTTGCTTTTTTGTATGAGTGTAGTAGTAATTAGAGTATGGGAATTGGGATAAGTGGAGAATTAAAAGAATGGGAAGTTTTCAATATTTGGTGGGAGCTAAATTTTTCACTCAAATTTATCACTCAAAATTTCGTACAATTGTTTCCACTCAAAGTTTCATCTTACAAATTGCACTCCGTTGGCCCTATTTATATAGGTCAGTGGCGGTGGTGTGCACCGACATCTCTTCCAAATTGTGGCTCAAAATTAGCATCTAGACTTTACCTATTTTCCATGCTAATTCTAGACAATTCTCCAAATTCTCTCTGAAATGGCTGATATTCTTGAACCTTCTAGAAATGAAATGTGCGTCACTTTTCTTCAACTACTATTGTACTTTATGCTTCAAAATATTTTAGAATAATCTACGTTCTGAATGGGGTACCGAGTTTGAACCACACTTACCCCTCATCTAATTTCCCTTCTATCCCCTATATCCCTTTGTATCAATACATATGCACATATATAGTAGAATATATGTTATGCTAGATTTACAAGTTTTATCTATTCATGATCAAGTAGCTCACTATGTGAGTCATCCACATCACCGTATGAAATTTCTACCTCCGTCTTCAAATTTTTAGACTTCCTCAAAATCTTTTTGGTGGTCTATTGGCATTTCGTGTGTTGGAATATAATAAATAATATAAAAATACTGTGATTTATCAATTTAAGATTTTAGGTTAATTGCCATTTAACATGATATTATAACAAGCAAAATTCTTGGGTTCGAATTTCTGCCACCCAATTGAAATGAAATACGCACATGTTAGACTTTGATTGGGGAAAAAAATTGAAAATCCTGTCTACATGTGAGAGGACGTATTGGAATATATAATAACTAAACTAAAAATGACCTAATCTATTAACTTAAATTTTTAGATTAAGTGGCCTTCAACACTGTACTTCTTCATCCTTGATGGGCACGTGTACACTGTGGTGTTGTTAAAGTGTTGATGATGCATGATCTCTTCGTTTTTCGTTCTGCAGCTAATATATCTTTGCAGGTTGTTGCAATTCAAAACAAGAAATACGAGTGTTGGTTGCATAAATATAGCGTTACTCTAAAATTAACCTCAAATCAGAGTTGTGTGGTGTATAGTGAAATACCTGAAATGAACTCGATGATCTGATATGGAACAACAATATTTTTATATAAATAAAAGTTTCCAACAAGAAAAAATATAGAGAAAAAACCCCACAAGTATATTTGAATTCTAAACCATAAACTGATTTTGATATGAGCTAATGATCGAGATGATAACTTTAGGATATAATATTAGTATTTATAAGAAAAAGGATATTCCAAACATTAAGATAAAGAATGAAACCAGCTACCGTAATAAATTCCTACTTACAAGTAAAGAAAGGAACTTTAAGAAAATATAATAAATATTTTTATCTTTTCCACCACCCAACCCACAACCTCCTATTTCGCAAAATTCATCGATAACGAATAATTCATGTTACTGGGAAACTAAATATAAAGCCACAAATACAACACTCTATTGAACATCACATTTGGTGTCTTGGTGAGTGGTGTGTACCTGGACCCTGGTGAGTTGGAAGTTTCTTTTTTTCCCCCATTTTTTCTTTTTTGGAAATAGGTGGGTAAAGTTTCTGGTTATTAATGATTTTTGTTTTCTTTTTTCCCTTTTGAAAATAAACCGATTAGTTTTAATTCTGAACTAATTGACGATAATGTTTATTTAAACTGCACAAGGAGCTTTTTCAATAATTATTTATTATAAATTTACGTTATGTTTGTCCACACAAACCTATTGCGTTACAGATCATTCAAGCAATAGATGGATGCATCATGCATCATTTTTGCTATTATAGCTGGATTCTCTCACTATTCTGGTTTTATAGATTCTCCTTCTTCACCGGTCTGATAATTTCCTGAGCAGAGAACTTATTTTGTGATTAAAACATGCATAGTTTCCATTATATATGCGCACCTGGAAAGCATTTCTAGTGTTCACATCTTTTTATAAGGTCTGGAAATAAACGTGCCTTTTTCTTCAATGTAGCTTTACAGAAAGCATTGTGGTTTTCATGGGGATTTAGCTTTCCCTTGGTGGATAAGTATTTCTTAAAACTGAAGTTGAAGACTAATATTATTTGAACTCTGCTGTCTTTATTCTCATGCAAACAAGACTATATGATTTTTAACTTCACAAATTTTCCTTTCTCAATTCTCAATATACCATTAGTAGGTGCTGTAGCATGTTCGCAGTGCAAAGGCTCTGAAGTCAACTCTGTGGATCACTTCAATGGTCAGTTCAAAGAGGCTCTGCAAGTACTCTTGCTAGTTAATTTTAATTCTAATTAAGCATCTAATATTGGAGCCGGGATAACCATCGTATCAACACTTTTTACAAATGCCATTCTCATCACAGACTATATTTTTAATTTAATAAAAGTTTTAAGTGTTTGAGTTCCCAGATTTAATTTGACATAATCTACAGCTCAAACCTATAAAAGTTCCCTGCCTTCTGTAGCATCCTGCCGTTATAGATACAAATTGTTTCATTGGAAATATGGACCTTAGATAATATGCTGGTGTTTTGGAGAAAGAAAAGTTAAAAATATGGAAAACTTAAGCTCATGGCGCAAGTGATAAATTTTCCTTTGTCTTCCTCATATTATGATTTCTTTTAAATTACTCGTTTTATAAGAAATTTTTTAACACACTACAAGAAAATTGAGCTTTTACTACGAATTTTATTACGACGGTAGAGAAACCGCCGTTAAAAATATCATTTACAACAGTAAGTATACCGCTGCAAAAATTCTTGTAGTTTATATTCCCACCTAAAAATTAAGTGTAGTTAAAAGAATATTAAAGACGGTTTTTGCTCTAACTGTCATAATTGTTCTTATTATTCACTACTGTTGTTTTTAACTGTGGTAAATAATACATTGTTTACGACAGCATTTCTTGACTGCCGTTAAAATTTAATGAAAATTTGAAAAACACCAAGTCCCTCCCACGCGTTGGAATTATTTAGCCCCAGATTAGAAATTCATCAAAAAACCCACGTGCCCTTGCGACTCTGTTGTCTCAACTTAAAGCTATCCCTTTCCCATCTTTCTCATCTTTGATTCCCTCTGTGCATCCTCTTCCCAGATAGATCAGCGACCCTGCGCTCCTTATTAAGTGATGGAGCCTAATTTGTTGCACTACGCGGAAGATGTTCACGGATCGACCTTCACGGTAAGGTCACCGTGGGGGTTGGAAGGGGGACAGGTAGCCCCCTTCCCGGGGGCTCGGGAGCAGTGCCCCCAAAAGGTATTTAGTATTTGGAGTATTGAACAAGTTAGGTTTTCTTGCAGTTTCTACACTTGTAAAACCGAGTTAGGGTTATTCTATATATAGGGCAAATATCTTGTAACCCTTTGAATTCCTACACACATAATAAAGCATTGCGATGGCTGAAGACAGGACGTAGCCTCAAGAGGAGGTGAACCTATATAAATCTTGTGTGTTCTGTGTGTTTCTTTATCGCTTTACAATCAATTTCTCGTAACAACTAGTATCAGAGCCATGGCAGGGGATGAAGGATCTGCACTTGGAATCACTAAATTCGATGGCACAGATTTTGCATTTTGGAAGATGCAGATAGAAGATTATCTGTATAGCAAAAATATGCACTTACCCTTATTCGACCAACCATACACCATGAGGGATGAGGATTGGAATCTTCTGGACAGACAGGTGTTAGGGTAATTCGTTTAACACTCTCAAAGAACGTGGCTCACAATGTGGCAAAGGAGAAAACCAGGGCAGAATTGATGAAGGTGTTGTCTGATATGTATCAGAAGCCATCGGCGTGCAACAAAGTTCATCTGATGAAGAAGTTGTTCAACTTGAAGATGATCAAAGGTACTTCAGTGGTAGAGCATCTTAATAATTTCAATACAATTGTTAACCAATTGGTTTCAGTTGAGATCAAGTTTGACGATGAATTTTGAGCCTTAATCCTTTTGGCATCACTACCAAATAGTTTGGAATCCATGAGAGCGGCTATCAACAATTCCATAGGGAATGCAAAGCTGAAATTCAATGATGTTTGGGATACAATCCTTGTGGAGGAAGTTCGTAGGAAGGATTCTGGAGAGTTCTCAACATCAAATTCTGCGTTAAATGTAGACAACCGGGGAAGATGAAAGGAATTTCACCAGGAACAGTGGTAGAAAAAAGTCAAGGAATTGGAGGAGTAAATCTAGAAATAGGAAGGATCTAAAAGATGTTGAATGCTGGAATTGTGGCAAGTTGGGTCACAGGAAATATGAATGCAGAGCTCCTAAGAAGAATGACGAAAGGAATAACGATACAGTGAATGCTGCAACTGAAGAGGTACGAGATGCATTGTTGTTATCTGTTGATACTCCTATTGATTCTTGGGTGATGGATTCTGGGGCTTCTTTTCACACTACTCCGAACAGTGAGATCATGGAAAATTATGTTGCTGGAGATCTTGGAAAAGTTTACCTTGCTGATAGTAAACTGCTAGATGTTGTTGGCATTGGTGATGTAACATTGAAGATGCCAAATGGGGGAGTGTGGAAAATTTACAAGGTGAGACATATACCAAAATTGAAGCATAATCTTATCTCAGTTGGACAACTTGATGTTGAAGGGTTCCATGTGAATTTTGGTGGCAGAATCTGGAAAGTGACTAAAGGAGCCATGATCATTGCACGAGGATATAGAAGGGGAACTCTTTACATGACTATTAGTCCTAGAGAAACAATTGCAGTTGCTGATTCTACTGTTAGTTCTGATTTATGGCATTGTAGGCTTGGACACATAGGTAAAAAGGGAATGCAAGTACTTCATAGCTGCCAGGGTTGAAATATATTGAGCACAGCTTGTGTGAAGGTTGTATTTTCGGGAAGCAGAAAAATGTAACATTCTTGAAGGTTGGTAAGGAACCGAAAGCAGTAAAATTGGAATTGGTTCACACAGATGTTTGGGGACCTGCCCCTGTTAGTTCGCTTGGAGGTTCAAATTATTATGTGACATTCATTGATGATGCTAGCAGAAAAGTATGGGTATATTTCTTGAAAAATAAATCTGATGTCTTTGATGTTTTCAAGCGGTGGAGGGCGATGGTCGAGAATGAAACAATTTTAAAAGTAAAATGTTTGCACTCAGACAATGGGGGAGAATATACAGATAAAGAGTTTCAGAAATACTGTTTTGAACATGGGATCAAAATGAAAAAGGCAGTTCCTCGAACGCCTCAATAGAATGGTATAGCTGAGAGGAACTCTAAATGAACGAGCAAGGAGTATGAGACTAAATGCTGGGTTGCCAAAGATGTTTTGGGCTGAGGCTATCAATATAGCTGCATTCTTGATTAACAGAGGTCCTTCAGCACCATTGGATTTCAAAATACCAGAAGAGGTGTAGAGCGGTAAAGAGGTAAACCTTTCTTTCTTAAAAGTATTTGGTTGTACTTCTTATGTTCACATTGATTCTACTGCTAGAGGTAAACTTGATGCCAAGTCTAAAAAATGTTGTTTCATTGGTTATGGTGATTTGGAGTTTGGCTATCGATTATGGGATAAAGCAAGCTGTAAGATTATTAGAAGTAAAGATGCGATCTTCAATGAATTAGTTTTATATAAAGACAGATTGGGAGCAGACCTGGAGAGTACTAGTTTTGCAATAAAGAAATCTGAGACAATTCCATTGGAAAATCTTCCAATAATTGTGCCGGATACAACTAATATTGAAGATTAGATAGAATCAACCCCAGAAATGCAAGAAAGGATTCCTATTACAGTAACTAGAAAATCTAGCAGGATCAGAAAACCGCCTTGAAGGTATTCTCCGTCATTGAATTATATATTGTTAACAGACAGAGGTGAGCCAGAAAGTTATGAAGAAGCTAAGCAGACAGATGAATCAATTAAGTGGGAGTTAGCCATGAAAGATGAGATGGAATCACCAGTATCTAATAAAACCTGGCAATTGACTCAGTTACCAGAAGGAAAGAAAGCCTTACAGAATAAATGGGTTTATCGGTTGAAAGATGAACATGATGGGAGCAAACGATACAAGGCAAGACTGGTTGTAAAAGGGTTTCAACAAAAAGAAGGTGCTGACTACACAGAGATTTTCTCACCAGTGGTCAAATTAACCACGATAAGAACTGTACTCAGACTGGTGGCAAAGGAAAACCTATGTTTGGAACAACTTGATGTAAAGACAGCATTTCTTCATGGTGACCTGGAAGAAGATATTTACATGATGCAACCACATGGATTCAAAGTTCAGGGAAAGGAGAAATTAGTGTGCAAACTTTAGAAAAGCTTATATGGGTTGAAACAAGCTCCAAGGCATTGGTATAAGAAGTTTGATGACTTTATGTGTAGTAACGGTTACTTGAGATGCCAAGCAGATCAGTGTTGCTATGTGAAGAATTTTGGTAGCTCCTACATAATTCTACTTCTTTATGTGGATGATATGTTGATTGTAGGATCTTGCATGGAGGAGATTAATAAATTGAAAAAGGAATCTCTAAGTAGTTTGCAATGAATGATTTGAGTGCTGCCAAACAAATCCTTCGGATGAGAATTATCAGGGAGAATGATGTACTGAAACTTTCACAAGAAGAATATGTATTAAAGGTTTTGAGTAGATTCAACATGGGAAATGCAAAACCAGTGTGTACTCCTTTGGCTAGTCACTTCAAATTATCAAAGAAGCAGTCACCTTCTATAGAGGAAGAGCAAGCATACATGACTAATGTGCCTTATGCTTCTGCCATTGGTAGTCTTATGTATACAATGGTGTGCACCAGACCAGATATTGTGCATGCAGTGGGAGTTGTGAGTAGATATATGAGTAATCCAGGCAAGGAACATTGGGAGGCAGTAAAGTGGATACTCAGATATCTAAAAGGCAATGCAGATATGGCTTTGTGTTTTAGAAAGACAGACATGAGACTACAAGGCTATGTGGATGCAGATATGACAGGAGACATTGATGAAAGAAAGAGTACTACTGGATATGTCTACACATTGGATGGTATAGCAGTCAGTTGGGCTTCTAAGTTGCAGAAGATAGTTGCACTTTCTACTACTGAAGCAGAGTATGTCTCAGCAATAGAGGCTAGTAAAGAATTGATATGGCTACAATCCTTCTTGGAAGAATTGGATTGTAAGAACAATCAAAGTGTGATACATTGTGACAGTCAGAGTGCGATTCATATAGCAAAGAACCCTGCTTATCATGCTAGAACTAAACATATAGCAGTTTGATATCATTTCATAAGATCTGCTTTGGAAAATGGAGTTCTTGTACTTGAAAAGATTGAGGGGAGTCGCAATCCAGCTGACATGTTGACTAAAACTGTGACTATTGAAAAACTAAAGTTGTCTACAACTTTAGTTGGACTCATTTGCTAGAGATTGGAGGGTATGCCGGCCGCTGCAAGGGGAGACAAATAATGTTGGATTAGTCTCCAGATTATTAAGTGATGGAGCCTAATTTGTTGCGCTACGCGGAAGATGTTCACGGATTGACCTTTGCGGTAAGGTCGCTGTGGGGGTTGGAAGGGGGGCAGGCAGCCCCCAGCCCCCGAAAGGTATTCAGTGTTTGGAGTATTGAACAAGTTAGATTTTCTTACGGTTTCTACACTTGTAAAATCGAGTTAGGGTTATTCTATATATAGGGCAAATATCTTGTAACCCTTTGAATTCCTACACATATAATAAAACACTACGGCGGCTAAAGACACGAGGTAGCCTTAAGAGGAGGTGAACCTGTATAAATCTCGTGTGTTCTGTGCGTTTCTTTATCGCTTTACAATCAATTTCTCGTAACACTCCTGTGTCTCTGGCGGCCCATCTCATCCTCTAATTCCGTAATTCAAACTCCCTCCGCAGATCGGGCGACCCAGCTTTCTGTTGCCCATCCCCTGGCAAACTAGATTTGCACTTAGTTAGCTTCCTCGCTTCACACACAAGATGAATCCTCCAGGTTAAATTTCTTATTGTAATTATTTTTCGTGTCATTTTTTTGGGTCAATTTTTTGGGTTTGCAAGTAATTGGCTATTCCCAGTTTTTATGTTTTGGAAATAAATTTGACTTTTATGTACATCCCTTTGCTTCTATACCGTAACTGCCACAGGAGGAACTTACTTTCTCTAACAAGCTTGTTACTTTGCCATTAAAATACCAGTCGTTCATTTCAGTTCATTGAAGGATTCGTCAATCTTTGATTGAAAATTTTTGTAATCTAATGGAATAGTTTAAAACTAGTGAAGGTAAGAACGGACCTAGAATGATAATTTTCAATTTATGTTGCATATATGGTTGGGATAAGGAAGTTAACAATAAATTGATTGGCTGCTACATGTAGATGCTTAATCTTTTGTGGAAGTGGTCTAACATGAATAGCTGTTCACTACAAATGTCAAATAGGATACTTGTACAAAACAGAGACCATTCTTAATTTTTTTGAAAAATTAAAAATTATTGTAATGGGTTTCAAAAAAAAAAAAATGATTGTAATGATTTAATATGAATAACTATGTTTATACAAGTTGTAAAATAATTAAATATGTCTTTAATCGATGCATAACCAATAACTTTACCTTTACTCTCAATATATAGTATCATATAGCTTTACTCTTAAATAGAAATTTAAATAATTAACTTGTACCATTAACATTGCTAATGAAAAGGTTACAAATAGAGTGACATGTTATAGAGTTTGTTTAAATGGTTGGATTGGACAAAGCCAAAACTCCTTGCTGTAAATTTAGCCTATATCTCTCGATTATCTCTTTGTATCCAGTTCTTCATAAAAGGTTACACATAGGAAGTGTGATGGCAAGTTTATACACTTACTGTTTAAGCTTTTGTAAGCTATGCCTCAATTAAAGCCAACAACAAAATAAAATTTTTTGGAACAATACTGCTGGACGAAAGGATTTGTTTCTTTTTGTAAATATATTTGTATTTAACATGGTTTACTATGTGCTGCTAACTTAGAGGAACATATATCATGTTAATATTTGTTTCACAACTTAGCTTACATATTTTGCCCTCTTAGCATTATCTGCAGAAGCTATTAAACTTAGCAGAAGAAGATTAATTCGAATCAAAATCTTTTTTGGCCTTTTTTAAATCTCCACTTAAGTCCTTGAGTCATAGCATTTTGGTGTAACAGGCTATTGGAAATGGGGAATTTTTCTGATGTTTTAATTCTCTTATTTCCTAGATCAATAGAACAAGCTTTCTTTGTGCTTACCTAGTTAACTTCACCATGCTTTGAAATCAGCGTGAGATTTATATGTTGTTTTATTATTTCTCCTTATTTAATATTTGATGTTGAGATCATTAATAGTGGGGACGAAACAACTCTCTGTTTGCTTATGGTGTTTCATTTAAGATTAGTTTGATGAAACTGGAATTGGTTGTTCAATGGGAGTCATTACTATTCTACTGCAGAAACCAAAATAAACTAAAAAGGACTTACGTAAAAGCTCTTGAGTTTGTGAGAAACATAACTATGCCTGAAGGCCCAATGAATTTGCATTAGCTTCGAGTTAGCGAACCGCATACACTTAGTTACATGGCATCTGCTACCTGCTATCTGGAATTGTGAAAAGCTAATCTAGAACATCCTACAAATTATGGATCACATGTTTATGGATTATCTTAAAAAGGAATGATTATAATTTCTTTATGGTGAATAGATTGCTATTCTACTGCAAAAACCAAAATAAACTTAAAAAGGACTTAAGGGCTCTTGAGTTTGTGAGGAACTTAACTACGCTTGAATCCCCAATGAATTTGTAATGCATTGGCTTCGAGTTAGTGATGGTATCTGCTACTTGGAATTGTGAAAAGCCAATCCAGAACATCCTACAAAATTGGTTTTAAAACTAATCACAAGCTTAGCTTCATTATCTTGAGAATAATTGTCAAAAATTCATTAATGTCACACTTGTTCTAGACAGTTCAGTACTAGTACTTATCTACTAATGTCTATATGAGTAAGGCTTATTCTTATTTCCATCTGGCTTGGTTCTATAGCTGACACATCACGTTGAGGCTGGAATGATCACTACAATTAGAATTGGTTGCCAAGCTAACCCTTATTTTTTATTTTTCTTCTAAGTAAATATTTTAAATTATTTTGCTGTAAGCATTTTAAATTATTTTGCTATAAGCATTTTCTTTCAGACAATCAGCTTTAAATTTGTACCCTATTAAAACTTGTCATCTAGATGCAAAATTCAGCAATAAAAAAAATTCTAAATTGATTCACTGACTATGAAGTGTTTCTTGAGCATTAATGCATAATCGAGACAAGATTTTGCTGAATCTATTAGTAAATCATTTGACTCTTGTTTAATGATTGTGAATTCTTCAAATTCAGATTTGCAACTTCAAAATTACTGTGGTCTCTCGTTTAATTTTTGTGAATCTTTCTAATTGTTTCTTATTACAACCCTCAATGAAATCATGAAGACATTATCATACGACAAAAATCCTGGCTTGTATGCGTCTTTCATCTTCTTAAATAAGCTTTCCGTGGGTTTTGTTTTTATTTATTTTGCATCATGTTTATAAAATCTTAATTTATATGTTTTCTTTTCCTTTTATGATGGAGATGCAGCTTATTGACTGATTAAGAATCCTAGAAAAGATAGAACACAAGTTATTAATTGGCTTGGTTAATTTCTTACTACTGGTATGTCAACCGAATTTGTTATATGATCTTTTGAACTTGAATTACAGTACGTATCTGGAATGGAAGACAAAATAATATTTCCATCTTCCAATTAAATATGATAGATTAACTCCTTAGATATCTAATTTAAGTCAATTAATAGATGCATTACTGATGAATATTGAATTTAAGCCACAGTCATAGGGAGTGGAAATTAATTGTTCTCATCAAAGGTAAACTGCTATAAATATATGCGAGATTTACTTGTTTTCCTGATTATTATTCTTCCTCTTGATAGGGATTATTATGGACGAACTAGTAATATTTACATTGTGAGTATTATCTGCATTTACTAATTTGCCTTGCACAAGTATGTTTCATCTTTAAAATCGGTGCTTTGATACTTGGTAATCTACATTTAGTTGTTTAATGCATTAATTTCTCCCTTCACTTTACAAAATTTGGGACCTTAGTCCGTTGGCTGGAATTAGATTCTATTCCATTTAGTTAAGTCGAATTATGGAACCTCTTTTTGTTTTTTGGTGCAACTTTTATTGAAGCCAAGTCAATCATTTACTCGATATATAGTTTTCTTTCTATTCTTTAGGTACTGGAGTAGTGATTTTGTGATTTTGTTGAACTACTATTTGTGATTCTTTAGGTAACATATATTCGAACTACTATTTGTGATTTTGTTGAAGAATCTTGTAGTTATTTTTTGAAGTTTAAATGAATTACGTAGTTATTGAAAAGCATGATATTTGAGAGCTACCTATTGTGTATGGACTACAGAATGATTTCCAATACTAAATATTTTTAGTAATTAGAATGTTTTCCATTTAAATATGAATATCTTAATTTTATTATGCTATGAAAATGATAAATCTCATGTTGAACCTTTTACTGCAACTAAAATTGCGTAGCAAATATTAAAATCTTAAATTGTTACACACTATTAACGACGGCAAATAACCGCGGTAAAAAAAAATATTGATACATATTATATACACAACGCATGGTAATTACGACGGTTTGGTAACTGCTGTTAAAAAGTATAAATGACATTGTATATAATTCTATTAACGACGGTCTTAAAACCATTGTAAAACTATCGTAAAAAGTAAATACAGCGGTTTTTTACCGTGGGCAATGATGGGAAATTCTTTTACCACGGCTGTTATGCCCGTAGACCCAAAACCATGGTTAATCCGCTGTAAATATAATAAACCGTGGTTTTCTTAATCTTTTATGACTGATTCCTGCCTTTGTAAAAAAAGATTTTTCTTGTAGTGACAGAATTTGGTTAAGCTCTATATATCGGCAAATAATTTTGCTCACCATCTCATGCATTTTGGTTTAAGGTTTCACTAACCCACCCGTTAGTCTCTTTTCTTTTCCCCTAACAAGATATGTGATTTGGTCCGACATTCCTTTATCTTTCCTAGAAGTATCTTTTTGGATGAACTGAATGTTAGTTGTCTTCACATAAAAGTAGAGCATGTTGGTTTTAATCAAATTCAGCTTTCTAAGTGCTTACTTGAGCTATTTCTAAATCTATGCCTATTAATCTTCTGCCAAACAACAGAAAATAATCAAAATTAATATTCTTCTGGGTCAACGAGATCCCATTTTCATTGCTCCAATTGTACTTGCCGCATATAGCATACCCGGAGATCTAAAGAAATCAAATTCTAAGCCGGGTGAGCAAGAAAATGTCAACTGGCCCCATGTTAATAACACAGCAGAAGAAAGAATAGCGGTCAGCAATTCTTTATGCTTGAAATTACCAGTGCACCCAAAAATTTCACAAATTCACTTACTTCCAACTTTGGGTCAAATATGTAAAGACATGATGTTGTCAGAGTGGGCTGCCAGATATCCATCACTCTGCCAAACCAAAAAATCCATCTTCTTGGAATGAGCTCAGACAAACATGCTCCTAGTCCCGTTGATTTAGATTTTAGATATTCATTAGCTAATAGGTCTAGTCCTCACAAGTTATCTTTGCATGCATACAAGTTGTTCCACATCTACGTCCTGTTTTGTGCGTTTGTCTCTTATCGCCCATGGCCTTCCATTGCTAGTTTTTCGTGTGTTCTAATTTTTTATTTTACTATCATTCAACTTTTATTATCAGATCCTTATTCCCTATGTTACTCCTATAGCAATAGACATTTTGTCCCAGTACCATAAAATAAATTTCCTCTATCCCAATTTTAGCCTTTTGGGTGAATTTATTTTAAAATGGGGATAATATATAACTGTTACAGCTATTGTGAGTTTTGAGAAAGTTAATTCTCAACTGGCGGAAGAAACATGATAATTTGATCTAACAATATACTTTTGGGATGAGTACTTATTGCTGTCTTGTGAATTCCATGCAGGCCACATGCATGGTGAATATTCTATTCTTACTCTGTGGTGCATTGCTGAATAAATGAATTTGCAAGATTATGCTATCTCTTTTTAGTGCTTATATGTTACATGGATAACGGGGTTTGAGTTATTCCCTAGGTTTACGTGGTTAGTTTGTGATGTATCATTGAATAAATGAATTTGAAAGGTTATATTGTCATTTACAGTGCTTGTATGGTGAACGAATTATGTTTTCATAATAATTTCATTCTTTCGCATCTGGTAATTAGAAAGGAGCTTTGTTATGGTGGTATACTCCTGATATAAGTGTTTAAGTTACTTGTGGCCTTTGGTAAAAATTGCTTTATTGTTAATTCACAAGGTTTCTAGATTTTTTTAAAAAGCTTTGGCTTGAAAATTGAAGCTTATCTTTCCTAAGTGCATAAGTTTGTTGGGGGGGGGGTCATCTCAGTTATATGTGTGTGTTAACTATATCATTTAAAACTTATAAGTATTGCTTCTGCTTGTGTTTGAGAAGACATGATTCTTTTAGATGTTTATTTACATTTTGTATAATAACAGTTTTCTACTTGTCACGTTATGTAGATTTTTTTGCTTTTTGTTGGGCGAAAGAACTTGGATACCTAATATAATTTTATTTTCATCACTAAAATTAGTTCTTCTTGCCTGGTGGGGTGATTATGATTAGCCTTGTTGCTACCTCTACAAGTGGGCACTCATAGCCACTGGTAAAGATGCATATGTTGCTGCATGATTCTACTATGATATGAAGTTCAATGATTTCGGGGTAAAGGATTAAAAACCTTGTTCGTATGTGTATGTATACAAACATGTTTTGGCTGATTTTACTAAAATAAACATAACCACTTTGGTTACTTCTCCTTTGGTTACATGAGCCAAACTTGATGTGCAGCATAGTTAGCATGTGTCATGACTATATATAAAGGTTTCGTGTAACTAAAATTATTAGAACATTCTTTTGCTATCATATTTGCAACAGGACTAATTTTTCATTCATGATTTTGAGTTTTTCATACGAAGATTTATATAGCAGTCTTTTCCTTTTAATCTCCAGATGCTCATTCAGCTTTCTCAAGTTATTTCCAGCTACTATTGTACTTTATGTTTCAAAATATTCTAGGATGTAGACATACAAAAGTTTTATCTATTCATCAAGTAGCTCACTGTGTGAAACATCTACATCACCTTATGACATTTCTACTTATGTCTTCAAATTTCTGGACTTCCTCAAAATCATCTGGTGATCTATTGGCATTTTGTGCTGGGAATATAATAAATAATATAAAATTAGTCTGGTGTACCAATTTCAAATTTTAGATCAAGAGACCTTCAACATGGTATTAATTACAGCAAGCAAAGTTTTTGGGTTCGAATCTCTGCAAACCAATTAAAATGAAATATCCATATATTAGACTTTGAATCGGAAAAAAATTGAAAGTCCGCCTATAATGCAAGGGAGCGTGTTGGAAATATAATAAATGATATAAATATGCAATAATCTATCAATTTAAAATTTAGATCAAGTGGCCTTCAACAATGTACTTCATTAATACACACATGTTAGACTTTGATTTGGGGAAAAAAAAAAGAAAATCCTGCCTACAATATGAGTGGGTGCGTTGGAAACATAATAATGAATTATAAATATGACACAATCTATCACCTTAAACTTTTAAGTCAAGTGATCTTCACCAATGTACCTCTTCACCCTCGACAGGCACGTCTATTGTCTACGTTGTGGTGTTCTTAAAGTGTTGATGACGCATGATCTCGTGTTTTTTGTTTTGCAACAAATATATTTGTAGGATGTTACAATTCGAAACAAGAAATACGAATTATAGTTGCATAAATAGCATTACTCTAAAGTTAAGCTCAAATAAGATTTGTGAACGTGCATGAACTGAAATACTTGAAACGAACTAGATGATCCGATGTGGAAGCACAATTTTTATATAAATAAATAAAAGTTTCCAACAGGATAAAACAATAGAGAAGAAACAGATATTTGAAGGATTTTCGAAACAAGAAATACGAATTATAGTTGCATAAATAGCATTACTCTAAAGTTAAGCTCAAATAAGAGTTGTGAACGTGCATGGACTGAAATACCTGAAACGAACTGGATGATCCGATATGTGGAAGAACAATATTTTTATATAAATAAATAAAAGTTTGCAAAAGGTGAAATATAGCAAAGAAACCCCACCAGTATAGTTGAATTCTAAACCATAAACTAATTTTCATATGAGCGAAGGAGAAGATGACTTTAGGATAAAACATTAGTATTTGTAAGCAAGATGATATTCCAAACATTAATATAAAGAATGGAACCAGCTGCCAAAATAAATTCTTACTTACAAGAAAAGAAAGGAACATTGTCGAGTAGAAAGGAACAAAACATGTTAATCTCATTCAATTTTGCTCCAAATTTTGGGTTGAAATATATATATATATATATATATAACCCCTAATTTCCTCAAGTTTCTCAACTATATTTTTCAAGTTTCAACTATCACGTCGTACCCTTGCCATGACAGGGCGATCGTATGTACAACAGTTATTTTTGGTACACAACCAATTATTTTTTATATAATTGTTGATATATGTCTGTGTAAACAGCTAGATTGCTGCAATAATTAATGAAGCTAGTGCATTATTAAGAAAATTGTATTGAATCTTGTGATTCGAAAAACAGCCGCATGAGCTGCCCATACATTTGTTATAAATTGGTTACAAATAAGCTAATTAATTGAGATTCCTCATCACTATTGCTCAAATACTATTCAGATTAAGGCGTAATGTTTGAAGTTTCAGTATTTTCTATAATTGTTTTGTTATTTTAATCTTTTATTTTTACAGGGTCACGTTTGTCCTTTCTTGTTAGGAAAGTAGTAGCTAGGTTATGATGTGAACCCGCAATGGAACAAAGCCAAAGAAACCCACACGAGTTGGAAATAGACCAAGAAAAGTTAATTAACTTAGTTGTGATTAAGAATCCCTAGTGATCCACGAATTCACAACTTGAAAATGATTGGTATATTAAACCAATCATCCCCAAAGTTGCAAAACCCTGAACTAATGTGTTAAAACCACAACAAGCCAATCACGCTTTGTGATAAGTTTGAATTGTTCAAAATCAAACAAGACAATGAGAAAAATTTTTCTCACATTTATATTAAACACATAGCATTTTTGAATGTAGTCTCATTAAATGTGTTACAATGAAATCATTTATATATGGTAAAAATAAAGCCTAATTCTTGAAGGAAAATAAAACTAATTAGTAAAAGTAGCAATAAAAATAAAGAAATTAGAACATTTTCCCAAAAAAAAAAACATTAACTTCCTCCAGAATAATTGAAGTACCGATTTGACCCATGAAACGATGGAATTTAGCCACAAAACTATTGGGCTCAAGGGCTTTTGCCCACGAGTTTTGCTTAATAACTTGTTTCTACTTGGAAAACATATATTATTTATTAAAATATGACATTGAAGACTCTGAGTTGATGGATTAATTAATCTTGATTCATTATTTGTTGATGTCTAGTTGCCCCAGGTCGTATCGGGTTATTTATTATATTTGCGCTCTATTGTTTTCTATGGTCAGAGGTTGATTGAATAAAACTTATCAAATTTGGATTGTGTGTTCTAATTGTTATTCGGATTTCTCAGTGATATTTCAAATCAGTGAGTGTTTGATGTTGCATTTATGAGTGAATCAACAATAAAATTGCGCAAAAGAGAGATCAGACCATGAATAAGTTCTTGAGTCCATTTCGATGACAGTAAAATGGTCCATTAATGACGATTTTACGTAGGGAATCGAACTGGTTATCCGCTTATGAAAGTTCACCAAGCTATTCATTTATTTTGGCTTTTCTTTTTCTTCTATTTATCTAAGTTCATGGACAATGTATATTTGGGACAAATAAAAGAGGATCACAAGACCATATATTCGTACGGAGACTGGGATTATAAAAATGCTTATTACTTCTGAACGAACTTTTAGGCTAGTACTTTTATATAAAATAGGTGTATATTTAAACGAACTGGGCTTTAGTCTTTAGAAGCCTTCAACCCAAAGTAAGGATCCAATCCAACATTCTTCACCTTTGAAGTCTTTTGAAGCCAATGTTCATGAACTAAATTCAAAACCCTAAGGGTGCGTATAATGCGCAAAGATGGAAAAGAAAATATTTTTTTAACTTTCATAGAAAACATTTTATTTAGAGAGGGAATTGATTTTCCAAGAAAATAAGGAAAACTATACTTAAAAGAATTGTATCATGGAATTTCAATTTTATTTCTATTTGTCAATCAAACGCACAGAGATGGAAATTTTTTCAAGAATTTGACATTTTCCTTGGAAAATGTCTCCAATCAAACACGCTCTAAGAGATTTTATAATTTATTATTATTTACAGCTATAACTTTTTTTCCAGCATCAACTGGATTTATCTCTGTAGGAACCTTCATTAGTTTAACAACTTTATCCTCATCATTCCTCTAATGAAATGAAAAATTGACATCAGTGTTTTGATCTATTTTGAAAAAATGGATTTTTGCTAAGATGCAGTGCACGTTGACTATCAATTTAATTTCAACGCTTTCATTAACATAGCCAAGTTAATTCACTTAATAAGTCTTTTAACCCGATCCCCTCTTTCCCAACATCTAATTAAAGGTGCAACGATCTAACCCAACATAAGTTCATCGATCCATTAAGTGCTTTAATTATAATAATGAATTAAATAGATGCTACACGTCAACATATCAAAAAAGGATTGTAACACTTTACAAACTTTGAAAATTTTCCACGTTAACATTATATATATAAGTCCACAATGAAAGGATGGATACCACTACGTGATTATGTTGCCTGATACAATTTTTGAGCTTTAATATACCTACTAGTACTTGCCTTTGGTGGTTGAGGAAAATAGATGTATACAAATTATAAATCCATAATAATAAATTATGGAGCTGGGCCAATGTTCTCTTAGGACCACAGATTAAACCCAAAGAATTAATTCTACGGTACATACATATGTAACATGTGCCTGTACACAGTTTCATTGTTTAAAATAATAATTTCCACTTGCAATTTCATTTCACATATTTTAAATGACTTGTAGAATGGGGATTATAGAAGGAATTCCCATTGAAGTAAAATTTAGAGCTTGTTTGGTTTTGTTTATTTTTATAATTTATAAAGAGAATTTATAATGAGTGGAAATGAGTGGTGGAGATTTAATTGAAGTTTGAAATGTGTGGTGATTATTGAGTAGTTGTCAAGTCAATAGTCAAATCATGGTAGGTAAATTTATAAATTACAAAAATAAACAAAACCAAACAAGTCTATTTCTTCTACTAAAGTTGATCATGTGTTTGATTGAGAACATAACCTAAAGAGTTTGTTATTCTCATTTTCATTCTTAATTTAATTACAGTTTTACGTATTATTGATTTGACAAATATACGTTTCAAATTCAAATTAAAGTCTCTATCACTCATTTCCCATCATTATATTTTCTTTATTATAATGTAAAATTTAGAAGTAAAATTAACCTTCTTGTATTTTAATATGTTCTTTGTGAATCTGACGTTCTTCTATAATTCGTCTCATTTCTAAAAGTTCTGGCTCTTATCTTACTTCAAAAAAAAAAAAAAAAAAAGAAAATCTACTCTTATCTGTCAAGAAAAGGCAATATATAATGGCTTTATTATATGAATAATAATTCTATTTGTACACAAAAAGTAGACACAAAGTTCGACACATGCATGTATGTGGCCAATGAAATCATTATCGATTTAACAGTGACGTAAATGTATGTGTAGTAAGATTTGATCTTGCTAAGTTTGTTATGTGTAAAATTTTGTGTCAATTTTGTTATATCATATACTGTCAATGTAACATTGTTGTAAAATTTAATCTTTTCGTGTTTAACATTTAACACTTTTGTGACGAAATTAAAGGAAGGGTATGCTTGCGAATGAAGAAGGGTATCCTTCAATTTTCTTGGATAAGAGAAAAGACATTTAACCCTTCAATTCATATCTCGCTTCGTGTTGGGGAGGCTAGGCCCACTATGACCGTCCTACCTCCTCCAGTAGTACAATTTCTTGTTAACATTCCAAAAAAGAAAAAAAAAATCAACGCAAAATATTCATTATTCTTTTTACATCCTTGTAATTACTTTATTATAATGTAAAAAATTAGAAAAAGAACTACATAACTATTTATTTAACATTGTTTTATGTAACATTGTTTTATAATTTAATCTTTTCGAGTTTGATATTTAACCCTAACCTCGTCCAGAAAATACAGAAAATATTATAGAATAAATGAATTTTGTATGTCATGTATGGACCACTACGTACATTATAAAACAATTGAGCTTGGACCACTAGTTAGATGCATGTATGTCATCAGTTTCAAGTGTATACGAAAATGCATAAGTTTATCGTGTGTTGCAATACAACGAGAAGTGGACACACTTTCACGCTTCAGCCACACAATTGTTCATATCTTGCAAAGATAAGGTAGAATCATATAGAAACTAAAGTAATAAAATCAGAACTAGGCACACACTTTCAGCCATATTTTTTTAATTATTTTCTTCCATGTTTATCATATATTAAGAAAATGGCAAAAAAAAAAAAAGATATTTAAGTTTCAAATTTGATCAGTACTACAAATTTTAATATGTTATACAAACTATCGTTATCAAAATCCAAATCATTCAAAGAAAAATGAAAAAGTGAAAAAAAAAAAAAAACTGGTCACCGACGACCACCATTGATTGGTCCAAAACAATCGAATCCAAAACCACCACCAGCTTCCTGCCTCGTATGTTGATGTCGCTTGTCACCGACTGCCACCATTGATTGGTCCGACCACACTGTTAGTATTAAAAAAGAATTAATTAAAAGTAAAAGAAAAAGAAAGGAATTAAACAGATCGATATTCCATTCAGTTGCAAAACTTCCTCCAATTCTCTTATTCCCTTTTTTCCCCAGCTCAATTCTACAAATATTTTCCTGACTTTTATTTTGTTAGTGTTGCAGACACTTTTAGACTTGTTTGGGTTCCAATATCAAATCAAACGGGGATGGAAGAATTCTGGCTCTTGATTTGAATCCAGAAGCGAATGTGAAAAAATCAATTTGAGTAGCTCCACCACTCAATCGGACCCATGATCAAGATTGTGTGCGGCTATAGAGTTTGGGTGTAAAATACTACTAGGATGTAAGAACTTCAAAAATTTTTGAATTGTTCTGTAAATAAATTTTAACCACCACACCATTTGAAACAAATGATTAGATCATTTGTAAAGAGTATTGAATCGTAGAACGTTCCACACTAACAGATGAATTTCTAAACACTAGTTTAGCTCCCGTGTGATACACGGGAAACAATGAGTAATCAAAGAAATAATGATGGGGAAATAAATTTTTCTAATAATCAGAGATAGCTATGTCATTGTCATATAATAATTTTACTTGATTAAGTATGTTTGCACTATATAGCAGAGTTGTGTATTTCAAGTGAATTATATTTTCGTTGTGTTATCTCCTGTAGACTTTATATTGAATTCGCTAAATCCTTAAATTAACCATGTTATATTTCTGCATTTAGAAAGTGAATTAGTCATTATTTATTATATAGAAAAAATATCTTTTATCGTATAAAAGGAAAAATTTCTACCATTTCCCCCACCCCGCTTAGCCACAGTGCTAGAGAGAGAACAGTAATTCTCTAGTGTTAATTCAAACCTACTGCGAACACAAACGTATAGATCGTGCCCAACGATGAAAGGTGTAAGACTCCAATTGATTCAAAAGATACTATATCGATCCTTGTTTATACGGTTATCGTGAGTTACATGTTTCTTCCAAAAATAAAATAAAATAAAACAAAATAAAAAATAAGAGAATTGGAGAAAGTTTTGCAACCGAATGGAATATCGATCTGTTTAATTCTTTTCTTTTTCTTTTTACTTTTAACTATTTCTTTTTTAATACTAACAGTGCGGTCGGACCAATCAATGGTAGCGGTCGGTGACAAGTGACATCAACATACGAGGCAGGAAGCTGGTGGTGGTTTCTGATTCGATTGTTTTGGACCAATCAACGGTGGTCGTCGGTGACCAGTTTTTTTATGTGTGCATTAATATTTACTCTATATATATGTGTTGTGTGTATATATATATATATATAAGAAAAGGAACAGTGATTTTAGTATCTTTTTCTCACCTAAAAAGATACTAGAATCTATTATAAATATTTTTTTTTTTGGTTTTTAAAATTTTTAATTTAAATATTAGTTATAACTACCCACTTTTCACCTTTATCTAACAATTGTAAATATTTTATTTACTTTCTTTGTTTTTCTCATATTTTTTATTTAAAAATATTTTTTATTTTTCATGTGAGTTTTAATATTCACCCACGTTATTCCTTCCTTCCTTCTCACATATTTCTACTGCCCACAACTAGAT
Source organism: Nyctanthes arbor-tristis (assembly GCA_963692815.1). Classification (NCBI taxonomy): domain Eukaryota; kingdom Viridiplantae; phylum Streptophyta; class Magnoliopsida; order Lamiales; family Oleaceae; genus Nyctanthes; species Nyctanthes arbor-tristis. The sequence continues at coordinate 31,249 of CAVNYN010253258.1, forward strand.
TTAAATGCCTTGTTCTGCTGTCCACAACCGGATTTAAATACATTGCGTGTTTGAATTTTTAACTTCCAAAACCTTTCCTTTCTCAGCTCGTTTCACTTATATGTGTGTGTGTGTGTGTGTCAGTATAAGTTGTAAACCCCTATTATTCCACTTTCAAGTTTTAACGCCCAAACACTTATATTATTAATTTTTTTCATTTTTAAAATTTTTTCATTTAGGTAGTAGTTGTAAATATATATTTTTGGACTTAGTTTTCCTCATTTATTTCTATTTATGATTATATAGTTTAAGGTTTAACCACCCATAATTCCAATTGCAATGCATGAGTCACTGCTAATACAATAAAACCGGTTTTTTTAAATTTATTTTATTATCACCTTATTTTTCCAGAAACTACCCACTAAATTGGAATAACTGCTATTATTTCTTTTGCTATATTTAAGTGTGAAAATACACATTTTGCTTGTGCATTTTGCATTTTCATGTTTCGGACTCTATCATTTCTGCATTTTCAAATTTCGTGCAATGGCATCTGTTCAATCATTTGAAGCAACACTATTCAAAGACTTAAACCCGACGAGATCAAATTGGCTGCTGAAAGTATAAGTTGCAACAAAATATGTAGCTCCAATCAAGGGAAGTAAAAATGATCCTCAAAGCTTAAAACTCATTCTATTCGATCATCGGGTTTGTCTTTTTTTCTTCAAGCATAGAATTACTATATCATTCTATTAGTTGACGCTAAATGTTGGCATTCCCATAATGTTGTTAAGAAATATTGATCCGACAGTTGGTTTGTGCAATGGGACGAGATTAATCAATACTCGACTTGGTGATCATGTTCTAGAAGTTGAAATTCTCTCAGGAAGTAATGTGGGGGAAAAAAACATTTATTGCAAAGATGTCGTTGACTCCTTCAGATGTGAGATTACCTTTTAAATTTCAAAGAAGACAATTTTCGGTGTCTGTTTCATACGCTATGAGTATCAACAAGAGCCGAGGACAAAGTCTTTCTCATGTCGGGATCTTTCTTAAGAAGGAAGTATTCACTCATGGCTAATTTTATGTGGGAGCATCAAGAGTTACGACCCGTGAAGGATTGAAGATACTTATATGTGACAAGGATGGAAAGTCAACTAATAAAACAACTAAAGTCGTGTATAAAGAAGTGTTTCAGAATTTGTAATTATTTAATTCAAGTGAATTATTAATCTAAGTTTTTAGTGTTACTTCGTACACTATAGTATCTTCTATTTAATTTAATGCATTTAATCATTATAGTTTGCAAGTGTTGTTAATGTAGGTACTAGCATATGGCATAAATAGTGGCATACAAATGTTTTATTTTCAATATTATGAGTTATTTTTTTACCATAATAATTATTGTTGACGGGCTTAATTTTTTATATTAATGTAAATATATTTTTCTACGAACGATTATTATTCATTTACTAACATTGTTAATATACAATTTACATAATGTGAAATACAAAATCAATGTAAATATATATCACAATACAAATAAATCAGTAGAATTAATTAAGTGTTAATGTTAAACTAATTATTGTTGCTATTGTTATTTTTACCTTCTCAATAAAGTTCTGATGCATCAACCTATTTTATTTTGTTAGTTATTTATGCCCGTGCATTGCGCGGGTGTAACACTAGTATAAAGGAAAAGGAAGAAACGATCATTCAGCACTCTCAATATTGATTCAAATTTTGTTGTTAGTGTCAGAAGAAAAATAGTTACACTAATTTGGTAAACTGTAAAGACGTCCCCTATGACTACAGGTCCGCGCTACTTGGTGATGGATGGAACCTACTTGGATGGCATCAAACAACGGCATAGTCAGTCTCAAAATATAAGCCTCCTTCGTTTTAAAAATATAGTTAAAATATTAACTTTCTTATATGATCTTATTTAATATGCATTCTCGTTGTCAAACACGATGCATTTGAAAGGGACCACCCTTCTATATAGAAACATTAAGAAATAATCAGTTGTCTTTTAATTAATTTATTGTTATTACTTTACATGAACTACTTACGCATTATATGGAAAGTATTTCAAACATTGTTAATGAGATATAGAAACATTAAGAAATAATCAACTATCTTTTAATTAACTAGTACTGCAGCCGTGTGTTGCACAGGAAAATATTCTAAAAATGATAAGTAAAAATTGAATAGACCATCAAGTAACGAATATTTTAAAATGAAAAAGCATCCAATATATATTCTACTGTACTTTCAAAATGAATAATCTCTAATCTATTGATCAACTTGATGATATAGGATTGTGTTAAACAATTAGTCTCGATCTGACATCATATGGTATGGCTTGACCATATAGTATCTTAATAAATTTTTTCCCTCTTATTTCGATATATTGTGAAATCCTAAAATTCATTGGCTATGACACTGTTTATTTATTTATTAAGTGGGTTAATTGCTTGCTAAATATGAGAGGAAATTAATAAAAGCTAATATTGTTATGATGCGTTTGTAATTCCCTAAATTTTCTCGAGGGATCAAACTAAAACATTTAGCACCAAGCCATTTTATTTTTCATTTTTCTTTTTAACATTTTTTTGATATAGCAATATAATAATTTGGGCCAATTTATAAACACAGCTTTTATCATATATGTGAACCTAACGAACATATTCTAATTAAGCCTATAATAATACCTAACAACCTATATACAAATAATATTTACGATGTCTATAAAATATTTCCATACAGCTCACTAAAAAAACTCAAAATATATATAGCTAGCAAAACCGATTCTGTACATTATATGATTACCAAAAAAAGGTAATGAAGACGAAAATAAAAAATTTATTCAAAAATAACAAAGATTTCAGTAGATATTTTGAAAAGCTACTGAAACATTAGTTGGATCCAAATTTCAACAAGAACCCAATTTAAAAGTGAGTATTTTCTTGATCTTTCAAGCTAAATTAAAGCTCTAGATTTTGCGTAATCAATCCTCATGATTGCTCTTCGTTGAAGGTCATATCATTCAAAAATAAGTGTAAAAGCTTAAATACTATGCTCCAATGGTAAGAAATTTAGTCTAACATGTGGCCTCCAAGCCAGTTGTATCCAAATCATGTATTCTCCAACTTTATGAGAACCTAAATGAATTTCCTATTCGTATCTCTGTGTAAAAGATAAGGAAGCAGCAATAATAGTAATAAAAAAATAAGTGATTTAGCTTTCAAAAGATTACAGATTTGATTGCGAAACACGACCAATCATACTTAAAAACCTCTAGTGCTTCCTTATAAGTCTTTCTTATTTTATTTTCTACTATATCATAATTGCATAAAACATAAAAATTAGCCAACAACGACTATCATTCAATAACATCAAATTCTAAGGGAGAAATGAAGAAAACTTTGAAGCTTTCAAACATATACCTTCAAAGCAGCACAATATAACATGGATACCAGATATTTCACCAAAAATTTTCTATGTAATTTAAGAGCAAAAAAGACAGGACTTCAATCGTCACCTGTGCAGCATGACTGCCACTATAGGAGTCAAACACGAAAACTTCCCCTAGCCAAGAACGAATATATCCATGGAAACTTGAAACAACAATAATATTAGATTAGATTTATATAATAGAAATTGGATTAGGCATATTCATGTCCTTTGTTAAAATAAAAGTGCCAAACCCATATAAACAATCCACAAATAAAGAATGCATATGCCTACGAAAAATATTTGAAGTAAAGAGTACGACTCCAATTCGAGATAGATAAAAATAACGTACCTAAGTTTGTATTAGTCAACTAAAGCGATGAGAATATAATATCCATACAGAATAAGATCTGAAATTTCTTATGAACTAATAAATCTACACTATAAATAAGATATATTGTGCCATATATTGAATTGACATAATAAAGATAATTCGGAAAAATAAATAGTTGAGAGATTTATTGAAAGTTTTAATTCAAACAACCAAATTTTTTAAAAGTGGATAATCAACTAATTTTCTCACCATTCCAGTATTCTTCTACTTGTCTAATATCCTCTTGAATTCACTTTAAGCATTTAGATCAAATTCTTAAATTCATCGCAGCCTCTAGACCAAATTCTCAACCAATTGAACCCTGGAATCAATAGCCCGAACCCTGCAATCAATAACCCAAGTCTATATGAACTCCCCTTTGTTAAAGAAAATAAATCGCCAAGATCTTAGCATTGATTTAGGAAATTAAGATGCATTATCACAAATATTTTAGTGTTGATTCAGGAAAATAAAATGCGTATGGTAAAGATTTTAGAACATCAGATTAGGAAATAATCAAAGGCACCGAGAGAATTAACAATTAGAACAGTAGATTAGGAAATAAGAATCCTTAGGCACTCGAAAGGGAAAGACGGGAAGAAAGAGAAGGGAATTTGCAGCAAAATTTGGGGAGGGGGGAAGCAGGGAAGGAGCCAGAATGTTTCTCAGGGCGGTCGGATTTATGTTTTTATTTTTTTTAGAAGTGTGGTTAGAAATTTTACAAATTGTCTAATGAAGAGATATCCATATAATAACTAATAAAACAAATCTAATATGAGTGTCCTTTTAAAACCAATATATATAATAATATGTGCATATTTGGATGTACAGATTCCTACATCGGATTTCATAATAAAATAGAAAAATGTTGAGTGTTATAAAAGTGGATGTTAGAAATGCAATTTTCAAAGAGAATTGAATTGTGTCCCACACCCGGTTGATAGCAAATAACGGCTGAGGGTGTACTTTATAAAATTAAAATGAAAGTTATGTGATTTAAGGCAGATGAAAGTTATGTGAGATGAAATCTCACATTGGATTAAGAATATAATATTATTTGGCTGAGTCTATATAAAAGTGGAAGTTGAAATGCATGTAATATAATTTTTATTGGCATAACTATTGATTTTCAATCCAATTGTAGTTAAAAGCTTTTTCTTATACAAGATAGTTGATTTTGGGCTCCGAAAAACAGTGCACTTAGTCCAAAAATCAAATGGGCTGTGGCAGGAGTCAGTGCGGTCACATTTCAAAAAGTACCGCAAAAGACTGACCACGGCAGTTACAACACTAAAATGAGCGGGAAAAATAAGAAAGCAACTTAAGTGCCTTTATATATATATTTGTATAGATTTATTGTTATTACTTCACATCAACTACTTATGCATTATATTGAAAGTATTTAAAACATCGTTAATGAGATGTAAGGATATATGTGGAAAAATAAAATAAAAATTAATAGGTAATTTGTGCTAATGGACCCTATCATTTAGTGTCAATGCAGAAATAGACTATATAGTTTCTAATCTGGCGATTTCAATCTTAATATATCAACGTTCCTTGCAAAATGAACCTCACTATCCAAATTTGTTAACATTATTATTGAAGTGACATTTTCACCCTTAATTTCAATTAAAATATAAAGACATATTTATATTTCTTGTAGAATTCCGACAAGAGGTGACTTATAGGAAACTTCTTATTGTTGGTTGGCACATCATGTTGGACTTCATATTGGTCATCACATGCTGCTAGCAACGTAGAAGTCGGAGCTTCCATTACATATTTCAAAAAAATATTTTAATTAATTGGAAAATTGAAATAGTACGATTTGTTTATGTGGAGGTTGGGAGGTAATACTATGCTGACATGTGAATTGGGTAGATAAAAGTATAATTTTTTGTCGTTATATTTTACTCAAAATTAAGGATAGCATAACTTAAGAAAAGAATTATATTTTAGGCAAAAAATAAAATAAGAGTAAAATGGTCATTTTAACAACAGATATTGATAAATTTGGAATAAAGTCCTTTTTGCAAGAATATTGACACATTAAGGTTGAAATTGCCAAGTTAAAAACTATAAAGTTCATTTCCACACTGACATTAAACAATTGGGTCCATTTGCGCAAATTACCCAAAAATTAATATTTCAACTATAATGTAACTCTCGTTTCTTAATTTGATTGAAAATAAAGGCTCAACTATCTTTGTTGGACGAAGTCAAATTCCGTTACAAATAATGCATGTTAGTTTACACAGGTACGGGGAAAAATACCTAAATGCTCAACTTTATGTATAATTAAGAGTATTAACACTAATTATAGACATCTTTATTGGCACTCCCATGTGAGTGAGGTTCCGTAAATTGGTGGGGTGATTGTCAGGATGCATGGAGCCAAATTAAACATTTGTTTCGGGAACATTTTGGAAATCGTACTTTATGAAAATTCTACATGTTCTTTTAACCTATTCAGTTAAAAACCTCCATGGAAGCCTAATTAAGGAAACTTTCAGACTTTAGATACAAAATAACAAAATGAAAAACTAACTAAAGAGTCACCTTAGAGAAGTTATATGCTCTCACTAAAAGTCACCTTGAAATTTTGAACAAGTTATGCTCTTAACAAAGAGTCAACTTAGAATTGTTCTTGCTCCGTTTCAATTACTTGGCCCACTTTATTTTTCACAAAGATTAAAATGTTGTTGGAAAAGTAAATTTTGTTAACCGTACTCCTAATTTTCCTTATCTAATGATTACTAATTTTTCAATTAATAGTTACAACTATAACATTAAATAAAAAAGAAAAAATAAACTATATAAAATAAAGTAATATAAAATAAACTCTTAAATGTGAAAATAAGACTACATAATTGTGATGAATAAAAAAGAAAAAATAAACTATATATAAATAAGATGTAGAGGGTAGCTTCAAATATGGAAATTTCTTATATTATACTTCCTATGTCGTGTGTGATTTTCGTCCCCTATTAATTTTCACATAAATTAAGAAAATTTAGTTAATATTCTTAGAAATGTAGAATTTAAAAACGTTTTTCTTGATATATCAATTCATTTAATTATTATTACACTTTAATAGTTCTTTTTTTTATAACAATGCACATTAAATAGTGGTATTTAAGAAAACTAAAATATTAACTAAAGAAAGTACACTATAATTTGCGACCGGAAAAAATGAAATAGTGGACTATTTTCACGGGATGGGGGATAATTGACAAATGATAATGCCAGATTTTTGTCCACAAAAAAAAAAAAAAAATTACATACCTTTAGATCAGTTTTGCCGTTTTGGTATTAATTTGATTAACCGGTATTATTATTAATCTCTCCATTTCTTTTCTTTTTCTTTTCTTTTTTTTTTTAGGGAAAGTAAAAGATCAATTTTCGTTACCGCGAATCTCTCCAGAAGTGACGTGATAAAAATCTAGAAATAAAAACGTCCAGAAACAAAAATTACAGTTATTACAATCAAAAGAGGTAATAACAGAATTTTGTTCTACCCACTGTGGGCAGGGTTACACCGCCCACTTCTGATGTGGTGCACACATGACCGGACATGGTCACCATGTATGTCGACTATGTGTGTGTCACGTCAGAAGTGTGCGTGTAACCTCGTCCACAGTGGGTGGGTGAACTGGACTCGGCAATAACATGAGCTAGCCCATTGGGCATGTAACATACTTAAAAGAGGCAAAAGGAATTATCGGCATTGACATCATTAATAATTCACGAAACAATTTATTTATTTATTATTATTATTATTACTATTATTATTTTGGACTGGGACGAAACAATTAATGTCATTTTCCAGATTAAGGATATATATATATATAGAGAGAGAGAGAGTTAGGTATTGTATTAGGAAAATGATGGAATCAATTTTCACATATTTCCTTTGCAGCACACGAAAAGTTAATGCCAAATTAAGGTTGGGATATAGCTATGGGTCGAATAAGTTCCGCAGTGGTTAGGTTCTCACGTTTCGAATAAGAGGTCTGATTTTTTGAACCACACATGTCCCTCCTCTCTCTGTGTAAAAAAAAAAAAAATTCATATACCTCATTCCATAAAGATATAGTCCTATATTTCTTTTTTATCGGTCTTAAAATAGATCACTTTCTTTTAACAAATATAGTTGAAACATTAATTTTTCTAATAACATGTTCATGTTTAATATACATTGTTGTCAACAAAATAGAATTATTAAACTTGAATAATTGATATATATATATATATATATGAAAACGGTATAATAGAAAAATATAATCTTAATTTACTTTTCCAATATTGTTAAATAAACTTTTCTAAATTTGGGTAAAAGTTAAAAAAAAAAATTGCTATCTTTGTAGGACGGAAAGAGTATTATGTACTATATATATTGAAAATGCATGAACCTTCATACATATATAGAAAACTTATATTATATTTAGTAATTTCACGAGAATATAACGTAATCTCTTTTGAGTGTAACCTTTATTTTAACATCAGTAAGTTTATGGTTTTACCAATACTTTTGCTATAAAAGGCGAAGAGCTCCCTGATTTCTCTTCAATTAGTTGTTGCACATTACTATCAAAGCAGTACACCACCATTGAATGAATGAAGAACGCCATGCATTCTTTTTTCATGGCGATATCCAAAATATCTCTACCTTTGGCACCTATCCTCATTATATTTCTGCTTCTCACAATTGCTCTAACAACGGTTAGAATGAAGCGATCAGCGTCCACGAAGAGGGGAAGACTCCCTCCCGGTCGACTTGGCTTGCCCATCTTTGGATGTCTAATCCAGATGCTTCTCAATAAACCTACATTTCGTTGGATACATAAAATGAGGGAAGAGATGAATGATAAGCCATTGGTTGCAGTGGCAAAACCGCGACTCCCTATTAATGTTTACCAACGATTTGGCAATTAACATCATGGTGTATTAATTTGTTGGAATAATGGATAATTTATTTATGCTTTGAATAGTATAAAAACGTGCTTACTTATTTGAAGTACGTTAATTACATTGTATCATCATACTTTAAAATGTTATGTAACCATTAATAAATCAATTGGCTATCATACTGTTTTGTTGCTAAAATTTTTCGGTTGATTAATTGAAGTTAATTACAATTACTATGCAATTATCGGTGTGAACATTCATTTGTCTTGAATTGATTTGTGAAACTCTCCTATCTATCTGTACTTACTGCTATATATTTTGGGCGATTTTGCCCCCATCACATTTATTTATTTATTTTTAAGTACAATTATAATCCACGTCATGGCAGTACAAGTGTATAAAAATATATATCATTCTGAAATACAGTGCACATAAATCAACAATACAAACCCTATACGGAGGACTATAAGAAATCAATAATACAAACTCCTATACAGGAGACTACAAACTACATATAAAATCTAGATAACATGGGAAGGGGGCGAATTGAACCTGGGACTTCTACATCCTAGGACATCAACCTTAACCCATAACCAAATGGGTTAAGGCCTTTTTGGCAGCCCCTACACATTTATTTTAATCTATATTATATTATATTAAATAAAAAGTGCCGCGGTAAAAAATTTCTGCAGTTTTCTAGCCATTTGCCTTAAGCTAGGGGTAATTTGGATTTTTTGCATAGTCTTGTAGTAACAATGGAGTCCCTTTTTATATATTTGATCTAATTTTTGATTTTCGCATCTTCTTTGTCTTTCGTCTCGGTGTTCTTCGTCTTCTTTTCTCTCACTTTACGCGTTTTCTCTCTATCTCTCAGTCTCTTTGCCTTATCAGGAATCTTTTACCCATTGCTCACTCATCTATTCAATTGCTTACTCATCCATCATCAAATTCATCGCTGTTAATTAAACTAACGAATTGTTCCACATGGCAGATGGAAATATGACGTGGCATTTCACTTACTACAAGAAAATGTACGATTGGCAACGGAAATTTCTGTTGCTAAATGGGTCAATCTGTGGCTATGGACTGTTAATAATGAAAACGTTCTGATGCTAAATTCCTTTCTAATTCCATGGTGGCTAATTTAGCCACAGATTTAGTTTTTCGTTACCAAATTAGTAACAGAGAAAGTCTTTACTAAATCACCAATGGATAACAGCGTTACTAATTAATAACAAACTTTTGTTGCTAATTCCGTTACTAATTGTGGACTAGAATTTTGAAAGAAAATAATTCCCCCTATTGCTTTTGTGAGGATTCAAACTCTAGTCCTGGTAGTTGGCGAGTAAAGTCCCAACCACCAAGCTATCATATTTCTTTGTTTATATGTTGCCCTATAATTTACATAAAGTATGTTCTCGTAATTTCCCCCAACTATATTCGTTGCGAAATTGTCGGTAATCCGTTACTGATAATAACAAATTTTTTCCGTTACTATTTAGTAACAGATTGGTAACGAAAAACTAATAACAGAAGTGATTCGGTTACTAATTCCGTGGCTATATGCGTTCTGCGACTCATAGTTTGAATAGGCGGAAGTAAGCCTTGAGGCGTTTTTGCCTTCAGAGGCGAGGCGTAAGTTTCGAGGCGCTTTGAGGCGTAAGTCTCAATAAATAGAATAGAATGGGAAATTTTATAATAAAGCTATATTAAAAACAAACAGAGGAACAATAATAATGTAACACATCAACTCCATTAAAGCTCCACTAGATGAATTTAATTATAATTATAATAGTGTAATACTATTTTAATATATTATATCTCTTGTTTGTTCTGTCTAAATCAATATATTATAATTTATAGTATTATAATAATATTAATATATATTATATACTATTATTATATACTATTATCATACGTACAAAGAACACATCGGAGCAATCAAAGGAAACAACAAACGAAAGACCCTGAAAATGAATTCTGCCCGTGTATATATATATATATATATATATATGCAGCAAAGAAGGTAATCTTGACGCCCTTAACCTAAATTAAGTCGCTTGAGATGGGATGCTAGGATAATGGGATATCGTAATTTTTTTGGGTTAAAAAAACTCTAAATCGTCTTTTGATTTCGAGGCTTAAGCCTTCCTCGCCTGGAGGCGTTGCTCCAGAGGCGAGCGCCTCTATGGAATAGGCGTCTGCCTCGTCCCAGGCTATTCAAAATCTTCTGCCTTGAGGCAGCAACAGTGCGCCTCAGGCGGAGGCGCGACTCAAGGCGCTCCTCCATCTCGCCTTTTCAAACCATGCTGTTATTAATACGTTACTATTCTGTTGCTAATAGTAACAAATTTTTTTCCTTTACTATTCAGTAACGGATTAGTAATGAAAAAGTACCAACAAAACAATTCTATTACTAATTTTGTGGGAATTCGTGCTCCGTTACTATTCTGTTGCTAATAATAACAGAATTGGTTCTGTTACTAAAATTCTGTTACTAATCTTGTATTTTCTAATAGTGACTCCATTACAACAAGCTAAGTAGCTTGGAAAAATGAAATCTGATGCGACACAATTTCACTGCTTATAATTGCAGATTGGGTGCCTTCTATATTTCAAGAGTTAAACAGGAAGAACCCTACAGCTTCCATGAGTGCGGAGAAATCCAATTGCAGCACCAGAATTGCTTCAAAAAATTAGAAGAAAATCAAATGCTTTAAGCCCGCAACATAAGCTACATGACTGAGAGTGAAACATACAAATGATTCATTTTTAAAATTGGAAAAAATAGTTAATTGAAGGAGAGAAGATTGTGAGTTGAATGCAGAGATCAATATGTATATTCATTGTCGAATTCCAATTTCTCTTCCTCCATATCTTAACAGACAATTATAATTTCCCAACAATTTTATTTTACTCACGCATGCATGTTATTATGTTCGTGTGCAACACGTGGCACACACTTAGGCTTCAAGTGTTAGGTGCTTGTAGTTTAGATGTTTGACGCATATGCATACAAACATAATAACATGCCAGCGTATATGCAAAATAAAATCTCTCTAATTTTCCTTATCTTGGTGCAGCTTCTCTGCTATTAACGTATCTTTGAAATTTGATGTATAGGTTGTCTGTCATGAATAGCATATCACGTTTTCTTGCTTTTGGTTGGATAATGAAGCTCCCTGTTTACTTCCTTCCAGAAATAATCTTCAAAAATTCCCATATCCCATGGTTGCTAATAGAAAAATTATTATAAGGTTCTTCCTTGAAATATAAACATCAACCAATATGCAATTATGGGTGAAATCGTGCCGGGTCAGATTTATTTTTGTCTAGTTAGCTTGTTTTGTTTTAATTAATGGTGTCATGTGCCACGCCATGTTTCCATTCGCCATGTGGAACAATCCGTTAATTTTAACTAACGATGTTGACATTAATGATGGATGGGTAAGCAACTGCATAGATGAGTGAATAGCAAGTAATATTTTGAAATTAGGAGAGAAAATGGTAATATTTTAAAATTAGGTGAACAACCGGTTGAATTACTCTATTAACTTCAATCCAATTCTCTATGAAATCAAGGTAAAATAAATGCCATGATTCGAGGTTGAATATTTAAATTTGATATGGAATTAAAAAATTAATGACAATGACCCTACATGGTGTTTAAAGCCGCCCTTAGCTTGCAAATTAAACCACCAAAGAGGTAAAGCAAGCTATAAATCCACGTTCAAAAATGCTAACAAAAAATTGGGGAAAAAATAATCAACAATTAAAAAAGAGATAAATGAAAATGATAAAATGATATTGTGGTGGAAGAGGAAAAATATCTTATCATAAATCTCTATCTCTATCTCTATGTAGTATATTTATTTATTATATAAGAAGGGAACTGGGATTCCGGAATCTTTTTCCCGCCCAAAAAGATTCTGGAATCCTTCTTTTTATTTTATTTTTTATTTTCGTTTTTAGCCCACTAAACAAGTATATAACTTCCTTTTTATCCACAACATATAACCATATGTAACTTCACATTTTTTTTTTGGAGTTTTTCCCTACAATATGTCTTCCATTACCTGTCCGCCTCCTATTTTTTTCTAGTGCATTTTGTAATCCAAGTTTCTCGAATAAATGACCTAATAATACATTTATTTGATAATTAAAAACTTCCCACTTCTGCTATTTTTGAATGATTAAGCTATTCAGCAGTATAAATACATCATTATTTTTTGGCATGGACAATAAATCTATAATGATCATAATTTACATTGCATTTTATTTCTTTTCTTTTTTTCCCTTGACAGTTTTTTTGCCCCTCCCCCGCCCCCCGTATGATAACTACAATAAGTTTTTTGCTATTTATTTCTGTTTAGTTGTCTTTTATGTAACCACCCACTGTGTATTTCACTGTAGTCTTTAAACTGAAAGACGTAATTGTCAATAAGTATTCCAAATGAGTTACATGAATACTAAGTGTAATTTGTAACTTCTTTTGTAGTCCTCTTTTTTACCCCTGATTACATCTATGTACTTACTCTATTATTTACACCTATAATACTTTTATTAACGTCTCACAATCTGCATACTTTTTGTTTTTTGTTTTTTACTTTTTAAATTTTGGTCTTTTTCTTTTCAATATATGTTGCATGCCTTCTTAACTTAAATATACGAAAATATATTTAAGCCCAATAGACCTTAGATTAGGTGACAAATGTATGCCAAATTCCTTTTTTTTTTTTTAATAAGTTACATAGTATTGTTAATTATGTTTTCAAGGAAAATTATTTAGGATGTAATAAACAATATAAGGAGTAGGAAGCAATACTAAATCATTAAAAAAATTCCAAGGGCGACAAGTCACCAAACGCATCTTTATGCTCCTTTTTTCCCTTTCCAAACTGTAGCACGTTGCTATCTTCAACAAATAATAAAATAGTGTTTGGCTTAGTGGCTTTGAAAAAAATAGATTTCCCATGTTTATTTCAACAATAAATTTTTAAATATATGTTAGACATTTAACATAATATTTGAACAAATTATATAATTTCTGAAGTGGTTCAACCATGGCTCATAGCCAAAAATAACAAAATAATATATCAATGCTCTAACAACTTAGATCTAAAACGTGGCAACTCTGTGAAATATATTATTTACTAGCCAAAAAGGGAAGGGAAAAAGGAAAAGAAAACCTTTCAACTGGCCAGATTACAAAAAAAAGGACCACAATAAATTCAATCAATGATCTTGCTTGGAGTTTGTACTGGGATCTGTGGAATAGTCACGTCTGCAAGATAAGCCACTACTTTCCTCTTTGTTCTTAAAATAAATTGCTGCTCTATCTATTGTTATAACATTATAAATTTATCTGGTGTATAATAGTTATCTACATTATAAATATGTTTGACTTAGATTTTGTGAAAAAAAATGTTTTCTTTATATATAGAAATTAAAGAGAACTGAGATTTCAGAATCAATTTCGCGCCCAAAAAGATTCCCGAATCCCCTTTTCTATTTTCTTTTTTTTTATCCACTATACATTAAGCAGTAACTGTCTATTAAATATTTTATTTCCATCTTTTCCCACAACATGTTTAATATTAACTACCTGGTTTTTGCTTTAAAAAAAAAACCTGTTTTTTATTATTTCTTTTCCCTACAACACGTTTTCTATTAGTTGCCTAATATTTTGTTTAGAGATCGGCAAGAAGATGGTCACTGCTACAACTTGCCACAAAAGAATGATATAGTATTTTTTATTGTTGGTGATTTTGAAACCATTCATGGTGACGGAGACATTATTGTTGAAAGTCGTACTAAAGGATTTCAACAAATCAATGAGTGGCATCCTTTGTACTTGAGTTTAAAATATCTGTTGCTTTTTTTATTCGGTCAAGATGGATATATAGATTAACATCTTGCGGACTGATGCAGGTACTTTCTCATACGCTGGTCGGAAGTATGTATCTTGGAAAGAATATTTTGCATATCGACTACAGAAACGAGATAATCTTCAAATATTTTGTTCTTTAGGAGATTTTTTCAACAGTTTTTGGTTGATGTGTATACTATGGTTGAAAAAGCCCGTCTCCTATATTTACGTAGCCACCAATAGGAATTGAGATGTGATATTTATCGTAGGTTAGCTGATGTACTGTTACGTGGTGATACAAAGTTACGAACCCGCTTTGCATGGGAAGAGAATCTACTTAACATCTTCTTACATTGGGAGTGCATAGTACATTTTATGGTGGATGATACACAAATATAGGTGGATGTGCACAAATACAGGTACTGAACGATCTTTCTATTAATGATTCAGATGATCCTATACGAACAATTGTTGAAAGTTCATATCCTTTGTTCTCAAATAGCTTTAAAAATGTGCCTTATTTATAAGGGAGAACTATACTTGGCCAATGCTTGATGTGGTGCAAATCATAAATGATCACATGGTTGAGCTAAATCAGTCTGAAGGAAGGACCTATTTGAGTTCAAATAGTTTATGTCGGACGGAAAGAAGTACAAATTCATTTGAAGATATTCATTCTACTAAGGTTTTAAATGGAATCAAATGCTCAGATGTGCCTAACCATGAGTTGACACTAAAGGTTGGCATCCCTGTTATGTTGATGAGGAACATTGATCCTGTAGCTGGATTATGTAATAGAACGAGATTGCTTATTATAAGATTAGTAGGTCATATTCTACAAGCCAAAATATTATCCGGAAGCAATGTTGGAGATGAAGTTTTTATTTCAAGTATGTCATTGAGTCAGTCGGATGTAACATTGTCGTTTAAGTTTCAAAGAAAGCAATTCACGTTGGTTGTTTCATATTCAACGACAATCAGTGTTTCATATGCGATGACAATCAATAAGAGTCAAGGCCAATCTCTATCTCATGTCATACTATTTCTTAAAAAGTCAGTATTTACTCATGGTCAAATCTATGTGGCAATATCCAGAGTTCCATGTCGGGCCGGTTTTAAAATACTTATATATGATAACGAGGGGAGCCTACTAATAAAATAACAAATATTGTTTATAAAGAGGTTTTCTAGAATTTGCAAATAAAATGTATAGAAAAATATTTTATAATTTGTAGTGCTACTATATTAATAATTATTTATTTAAAGTTTAACACACATTCGGCTGTCTATTTTTTAACAAAATTTGGCTGTGCAACGCACGGGTACAAAAACTAGTATTAAAAGAAAGGTTGGTAATGTAATTTTATTTAAGGATATTTAAGCAAATAAGTAAATTGTGGGGGTAATTGGTGCAAAAAGTCCCTACTTTTGGACACTCTTGTGTAATCAGTCCCTATCTTTGAATTATTGGTAATTTCACCCATACTTTAATGTTTTCTTAGTAGAATTCATCCTTGGTGCTAAATTAGTCCCTTGTTAGAAAGGAATTTTTGTCACTTACACCTTAAGACTTAAAAAGGTGCAAAGAAGGTCCCAATATAAATACAATTGATCAAATAAATATTTAAAATTTATTGATTATTGATTAAACAAAAATTTATAGCGAAAAAAGTATTTAAAAAATAAAAATGAAAGGGAAAAAAAGCCAAAAAAAAAGTTAATTTATTTTTCTGATATCACTAGTAATTTCAATCAGTCATTTTCTGCATCAAACACGACCACTTCCAGTCCCTCTGTTTATACTCTATCTCTTAAAAAATGTTTTATTTTTGTTTTTCAATAATGCTAATTATTTTAGAACATTTGCTTGCAATTATTTTTAATACTAAAG
>CAVNYN010253261.1:0-30603 GCA_963692815.1 Nyctanthes arbor-tristis
CATACCTCAAGAAGTTGGTCATAATTGGACTTGAGCAAGTTAATCTTCCGTTCACAGTACTCTTTTCCTTCCACCATTGTTTTCTGCTCAATCAAAAAGAACGTGTAGATCAGCTTAAGAAGTACGATCTTTAATACAAGGAAAATAGACGATAACCTACAATATCTGAGTGACATATTGAAGAAAGCAGTAAAATAATGTCCATCTATCTTCAAGTACTTGTGACCAGGGACAGATCCATTAGTTAGCTGGACCGAGCTACAAATATAGGGCCCGTTTGGTTAAGTATATAAAGTGAATTTATAAAGAGAATTTATAAAGAGTGAAAATGAGTGGTGGATATTTAATTAAAATTTAAAATGTGTGGTAGATCGGAAGAGCGTCGTGTGTCAAATCAATGGTAGGTGAGTTTATATATAGAAAAAATAAAGATTGCCAAACAAGCTCATAATTCCTAAGTAGCCCAAAAGAAGTTAGCTCGGTCCAACCCAAAGCCCAAACTCAAATTTTTTATTTTTTTATTTTTTTAATTCTTTAGTAGCCCAATACCAAAAATAAATCCAAGTTTCCTTGGCCCAAAACAAATCCAAAACGAGAAGCAATCTTGAGAAATACAGAACAAACAATGTTTTTTATACTTCAAAATCTCGTCGAGCACAACTTATGTAAATCTATTTCTAAGCACTTGTTATCTATTTTATGATGTATCTAAGAGAATGGAGACTCTCTATCTTTTGTGCTACAATATCTATTTGTTTTTGTTTTCCATCAATGGATAAATTGTGGTTAAAGTTATTATATATGCTTGGGATTTGTGTATATGGGGGAATATTATTATATTTCAGGTTTGGTTTAAGCTAATTTACAAAGGAGATTATGTCAAATTTTTTTGAAAGTTTTTATGTATTTTGACATTTTTTCATTTCCAACAATTTATAGTATTAAAAAAATAAAAAAAATAAATCTTCCAACCCTCGGTTGTTTTTTTCTCTAAATCCAGCTCAGTCCTATACAAAATCCTAGGTCCGTCCTTGCTTGTGACATTTTCTACTTGTCTTTTACTATTAGTAGCCCTCAACTGCAGATCAGGTAAAACCATGTCTGTGTATAAAGAACCTCTTAGAAGGCTAGTTTCAGTGTACACTATAGGCATGAGAAAACTTGTACTCTTCTATATTATATAGTAGTCTTATCATCAGTGCATTGCACGGGAAGACCGGTTAACAAAGTAATATTAAAAACACATTAAAAAGTAAAAATCATTTTAATAGAGATTATTACCAATTTTGAAAAAATTCTTTATATACAACATTGTTGTTTCACCGGCGTGTTTTATATACAACATTGTTATTACCAATATGTGTTAGCGATACGACACCTGTAATATATAATTATTGAAAAGGCCTACTATATTTTGGAGTACAATATAGTTGACAACATACTTAATTTTGACATACAATTTAACTCACAAATTATGAAGCTATATTTTGAGTCAATCTTTTGTAAAACATGATTGTACATTACGTATGGGCTTGAGTTAATATGAGATGATAGCACAACAAAATAATGTGATAGTAATTTCAAAAAGAATTAGTAAAATTTTAAAGCTTTAAAAGAGAGGGAGAGAGAGAGAGAGAGAGAGAAGAAGAAATAGATTATTAGTTAACAATTTCTTTTGTTATATCTCATATATTAATTCAATTAAACAAAAGCATTAAAATTAAAGAATAATTTAAGTTTTTGTACATGATTACCTAGTTAAGTCCCTTTCCATAACCTCCTAAAGGTTCTTTAACAAAACTTCTCACCCCATGTGACGTGTATGAATGCACGCCACAATACGGGAAGTTTTTGAAA
This sequence comes from Nyctanthes arbor-tristis, assembly GCA_963692815.1. Taxonomy (NCBI): domain Eukaryota; kingdom Viridiplantae; phylum Streptophyta; class Magnoliopsida; order Lamiales; family Oleaceae; genus Nyctanthes; species Nyctanthes arbor-tristis. The sequence goes on from CAVNYN010253261.1 coordinate 1,858, forward strand.
ATTTTCCTACTTAGAGCTTGTTTGATCCTCTTTATTATCCCAATTTATAAATTTACCTACACTGATTTAACATTTGATTAGACAACAGTTCAATTACAACCACATATTTCACATATTTTTACATTTCCAATACACATTCTACCTCTCTCCTTATTATAAATTTCCCAAATAAATAGGATCAAGCAAGCTCTTAGTTATTTAAACATCAACTTTACTTGCCTTTTGTAAATATTTCTACCTTATAGTAGCATAGGCGAATTTGAAGAGGGAGGGGGGGGAATCACTTTTTTTGAATACTCATGTATCCGTAAACAGTGGATATTGCAATCCCGCCAAAAGAAACAAATATCATAAGAAATTGAAATATTTTCTTCTCATTGAACTTTGGGGGAAAAAATCACAACCAAGTGAAAGATGATTTTGCAATGAATGATGATCTTCCATATTGCCAAACATGGTAGTAGTCGATTCATCTTCTTGCAATAAGAAATTTGTTAAAGATGTAAACATTTGTGAATGTGAATTCAATTCAAAAAAAAATCTCAATTCGAAGGAACCTTGGAATACGACCTTCGATTTTTCCATTCTTCGTGAACCCCCATAAACCCATAAATTTGTTAAAGATGGTAGTAGTCGATTCATCTTCTTGCAATAAGAAATTTGTTAAAGATGTAAACATTTGTGAATGTGAATTCAATTCAAAAAAAAAATCTCAGTTCGAAGGAACCTTGGAATACGACCTTCGATTTTTCCATTCTTCGTGAACCCCCATAAACCCATAAATTGAGGAGTTCAAAGCAATTGGCGAGTTGAAGTTTTGGAACCAACTAGAGATAAGGGAACGAAAAACCAAGAAAATCCAAGACAGAAAAGAATTGTTCGTCCTTTTCATCATTTAAAGCTGAAAATAATAGAGAGAGAACGGAAGGGAAAACTGGAAGAGGCAGAGCCGGTGAACATGGAAACGCATTTTCATTGTCCCAATGTACCAATGTAAACTGATGTTTCCAATGCATACGCACGTCTCCAATTAGATACATAATAATAGTAATTTTCTAAAACCAAAAATGGCATGTTATTGAAAAACACAAAAAAAATAGAAGAATTAACACAATAATAAATAAATTAACAAATGTAACTTATTTTTATGAAACATTACATCGTGAAGATGACAAATTGAGTTGAGAACTAATTACAGAACTAATTAATACGGATATTTTCATTTAGTTTTTAAAAAATAAAATAAAAAGATTAAAAACATTATTTTCAAAAAATTCTAAATTCAAAAAGCAAATAACCATAGATTATATTGGTACATAAATAATAATTTTAAGAAACTACACAATTATTTTGTTGGGGGGTGGGGGGAGGTATCGAACAAAAACTACACAATTATATTGAAAAGCGTTATAAAAAAACAAATGAAAGGCTGTTGAAACTCCATTAAAAAAAAGCTCCACAAATGTTTTTAAAAGAGAGAGAGAGGGAGAGAGAGAGAATTAAAAGAAAAAAATAAAAGGATGCACTATGGTTAAGATTCCAAGGAAGAAACCCTTCACGCGAATATTCTAGTACCAATGCGTATTAATTTATAAGTGGTATGGACTTCTAGGGATTTTGGAGTACCAATGCATGTATTAATTGCATCTTTCTATAAGTGGCAAAAAAAAAAAAAAAGAAATATTCTGATTTGAAACCGAAAGTTTCCCGCCAAAAGCATTTCGACGCCTATTGCTCTATATAATATATATAGATATAGATAAAACACCTGCCGCAGATTGACGCAACAGGTGAACATAGTAGCTCTAATATTGATGTTGAATCAAGTAACAATATTGATCTGCATTATTGCTCCCATAGCAAGGATAAAAATTTAAACCATAACGCTCCAAAATACCCTTTCATTACTAACATCCCAACAGGTTTTAGGCCAAATAATAAAAAATTATACTTTTCTCAAGACATAATACAGTATAAGCTGTCAAGACCCAAGTAGTCTAGTGGCATCCAAGAAGGTTTCTCACACCCTAGGTTTAGGGTTCAATTCCCCTCCCCAACATTCCCCCTGTAATACATATTTAAAAAAAAAAAAAAAAAGAAACCAGTATGAGATCACAAGATCATGGCCATATGAGTTTGCATCATCATTAATTTAAGTGACCTTAGCTGAATTGGTATTTAAATAAATAACCACAATATTCTCTCTCTTCTTATGTGTTTTGCTAGGAAGCATTATACATATCGACTTGGAAATATTATGTCCTATCAAAACATTATTATTTGCTAATCAAAGAATAACTAAACAACTATAAACTAGACAAGAAGTGATAGCATCTACCAACAAATTAAAGAAATCAAGAACTAACCCAGACACTTCCGATACTAACAATTAAGAAAAAAAGAGAACAATAGAAACTTGCACGGACACTTATGAGACCCTTCTTAATTGAAAAGCACCTTATTCTTTTAGTTCAAAGTTTTGCAATATCTTTCTTTCCATATTACACCAAAACATCATGAATCCTATCTTATCCAAACAGCCTGGCTTCTCAAAATAGAGTACGAGACCATTACCCCTTGGTCTCCTTCAAGGAAAGGATATAGAATACCGGTTTCTTGGGGTAACCTGCTCATAACTAGCTTGCAACATCAAAATGTAAAAACATAAGGTGGCGGTATATTTTGAATCTGCACTACAGCTAATCACCAAGCATTGAGAAAGCATCATTGGGTGTTTTACTCTGTATTAAATGACAGATTTTATTCAACATATTGATGTTTGACCAATTATCTGAATCTGAAGAGTTCACAAAGCTTGACCAGGTAATCACTCGAAATGAGAAATGACAGGATAGCCAATAAAGCTATTGGGAAACTTTTTATATTACTATGCTTCATTAACTTTGCTCAATGGATGAGCGTGATCTGACTAAGACCTGAATAATTTTAACCCCAAGGAGTTGGGTACACAAGGCGCTGGTTCATATAGAATTCAAAAAAGACAAGATACTTTTCTAAAGAGGCGTAAGGTTTTGATTTGTTAAGAATTCGGTTTGTAAAAAGTGAAAGTTATTGGAAAGTAAGGACAAGTTATGAATTTATGTGCAAGATTATTTCAATGGGTAAATGTGTGGTCAGAAATGAGTTTGGGTAAGAATTGATTTTGAAGGAAAAAAGATGGTAGAAGCCTTAAGTTATACCAAGGTCTTGATGATGGTGGGAGAAGAGTTGAGGATGTTCTTGATCCAAATGGTTGCAATGCAAGGAGCTAGTTGATAGAACTATACCTAAGGGAGCCATTTATTAGATCATTATTATGGGATTGATTTTGGAGAAAATGATTGCTTAATGCTAGCATTTACAAGTGTCACCCTTAATGGAACGAAAACTTTTACAATGAAAGCTTACATAAAATAACTAAAATGCTTGGTTTAAATGTCAAATAGCTCATTTAGCATTGCTGATATGTGGTCGACACCACTCTAGAATCTTCAGCCATTAGCTTTGAACTAGGACCAACTGCCCAAGTTACATGATTAAAATGTTCATATATTCTAGTATCACTATGACACTATGTAAGTTTAGATATTCTTGTATCATTATGTGAAGTATTCATTAGCAGCCCCAGTAACATACACTAAAAAGTATGATATGCCATCAAAATGCCTATTTAATTTAGCAAATGCAATCCATATAACACCAGTTTTTCTTCCCACTTCATTTCTCAAATTAAAAAAGAAACACTAGGTACAGAGTGAGATTTTATGTAGCGCGAACATCCAACCAAATACATCACTTCCCAGTTACAACAGATAAAACCTTGTATTATGATAATAAGAGTGAACAGACTCCAAAATTATCCAAGCACTGAATGGAGAGGTTTTGTACTAACCTCAATAAAATAACCGGTGCCTACATCGACCAACACCTTTTTGGCATCATCCAGCGTTCCAGGAACGTAAAGCGAAGCGGTCAAAGGTACCAACATTTTCTTCCCTGAACCAAAAGTAACAACAGATATCAAAAATCAAAAAATCGATTCTGAAAGTTTTGTAAAAAAAATAATATGAACACCTAAAGCAGAATGCAAAGAAATACCTTGGGGACGGAGGGAGAGGTCGTGGAGGGCGGTGGAGGCGATTTCGAGGCGGGCGGTGGCAGTGCGGATGTTGTTGAGACTGTCTTGAAAAAGGTTGAATTCGAGATCGGCTTGCTCCTTTAGGGCTCTAAGCTGCTCCAAGCTCATCTTCTCCACTTCTAACCCTACTCCACCTCCTCTGGACGCCATTTCTCTCTCTCTCTCTCAAAATTACTGCTGCTGTACTGTGCTGTGTTTGGCAAAGCTTAAAGCGAAATGGAGTTGGTAAAGCTCACTATGTATATATTAATTTCACCATGCCATCCAAATGCCCCTATAGCTCAGTGGTAGAGCGTCAGTCTTGTAAACTGAAGGTCTGTAGTTCGATCCTGCATGGGGGCATCCTTTTTATTGTAGGGTCGCGTTTAACTAACCACAACGTCAAATAATAATTATTTACTTTTTAATAAAATTTAACCAACCACATGTTTCAAAAATTTAAAATATATTATAAACCAATTGATTTATAATTGGTTCGAGATTCAAAAAAATTCAACCAACTAAATTAAGAAGTCATATGTCTTAAAAATTTAAAATATATTATAAAGTCGTCATCGTAGATTTTTATAGAGAAGACAATAGGAAGGAGAAGTTTGAGAAAACTTATGAAGGCACACATGTAAAGTCAAATTGGCTATTCAATCATTCTTATATATTGAGTCATGTTCGATCAATGTTGGCTTATATGGGTAGTGACTCTTGTAACTTTGTAAGACGAGAAGCTAACAAAATTACCCACACCCTTATAGCTCTTTTGTCCCATGTGTCATGTTCTTGGACTGACAAGAGTCCTTTTTTTTTTTGTCCGCGTTTATGCGCAAGTGAATAAAATTATGTTTACTATCAAAAAAAAAAAAACTTAATTTGATTTTGCAATTAAAAATCAAAGCGGAAGACCGTGAACTTCTGCAGAAACCAGACTAAGCACAAACTATTATTATAAGTTTACAGAGCCCTTAAAAGATTTGTACAAATAAAGAGAGGACATATAATACATAAAGCCAAAATGTCTGTGAGACTGTGACCTCTACTAAAGAAGATTAAATAGGCTAAATGTGTTCCTACTCTCGAATCGTGTCAAATGTGATCAGTCGAAATAAGGTTCAAAACCACTACAGTCCAAAACCCATGGGCACCAAGTGAACAGATCAACCCTCACTTGGAAGAACATTCAAGAAATGATAAACTTCCTCCTCGTCAATGACTCCTACTTTCGTCGAACAGACTGAACAGCATACATGTTTAAATGCTTCAGCACCAGCAGAATCTGCTTCATTCTGAGAACCTCTTTTGTTCCGCTTTCGTTTATTTCCTGGTTGCGGTATTTTCTCGCTCATAATCTTACAATTGACAACAAAAATTGCTCTGTATTGGGTCACATATTTTTCATGCCTGCAAAGACAATGGGAAAAAAATTGAGTGTAGGGTAATCATGTTAGCAGTTTTGCAAGTTTCAGTTAGCAAGACAATAGAGGGAAGTAAGTAACAGGTCATAGTAACAGTAACAACTGGGAAGCTAAGACAAAAACAGAATCAATCATTCAAGTATTCCAAATGGCATTGGAAAAACGGCAGCAAGCCTTTAATAATATGATAACGGATTAGTTATGTTTGACCGTGATAGTGTCATGAGTCTCTCCCCCCTTGGTTTCCCTTCAAACTCCATAAACTTATGGTAAATAAAGATGATTTAATAACCACATGATATATGAAGCTTCATGCTCTAACATACTACGAACAACACTCATTTTCCTGTGAGGATGTGATGAATACTAGAGGAGATTCCAACCGGTTCAAGTTCAAAAATTTTATGAGCATACAGTGGATGATAAATTGATTTCTTTACAAACGCAAAAGATTGATTTCTTTTCAAATGCAACCCCAACCCAACCCAAAAGATTGATTTCTTTTCAAACGCAAAAGATTGATTTCTTTTCAAATGCAACCCCAACCCAACCTACCACCCAAGAAAAAAAAATGCTACACTTGAGGAGATGGTGATAAATCACCTGCAAGTTTACATGTATATTCATGTTCTACTGATCAGAAACAAAGGTTACAGATAATGCTTTTTGAAGCCAAAAACTCCAAAAGTGGTAGCAACTACAATTCGGAAAGATGTTTCTCTATGCTTTCATACTCCGCGACGTATTTTCATCAAACTACTACTAAAATTTTGAAATCTGATAATAATTCTGGCAGAAACGCTCCGAAGATTGGGTTTAGAGAAAAAGTAAAAAAGACAGAACTAAAAGATTCAGTGGTTCGAGACTTAGCCTACATCCACAATCAGAGACTCAAAAGATTACCAGAAAAAACAGAAGAGCAACAAGACAAGATTCCAAAACAATCCCCGTGCCCCGGCCCAGCCCCGCAAGAGAAGTTACGTAAATGCAAAAAGATAAAAGTAGAGTGCTAAAAATAAACTCTCCATCCAAGCAAGGTTTACCTACAAAGGATCCTAAGAATATAGACGACTTTACTTGTGTACAAAGTAAATAAATGCACTCAAGATTTCCTTAGATGTCGATAAAGAAGCATAATCACAGATCTGTTATGCAGATTCAACCTGGGGTAAATCAGCTTATAAGATCTGTATAACTTCCAGATCTAGTCATCCAAGAAAAAGAAAAGAACTATATTGACTGTTTTATTGGTGCTACATTGATATGAACATTGCGAAGGAGACAGAAAAAAACCATGCAGTAATCAATGCACTCATTTATTCACTGTGAAGTATGAATCTAAACTGTTATAAACTAGGATACCCCTCTGGACATAATGGCCAATTGACAACTTCTTGAAGAAATGAAATCAGACGCTATAATAAGAGTAACCATTTGCTTCAGGCTTGGAGTAATGCATTAGGAGAGAGATTTCCCAACTCTTGCCATTCTACTTTGATGACCAAATAACATTTAACTTCAACTTATATAACCTTTTAAATGATAAAGCCAGTCAATTCAGCAGAATAGAAGAACATTCTTCATGAATATCAGTAGCTAGAATTGAACACGATCCAATATATGAGAGGAGCGAACAAAAGAAAACAGAAAATTGGTTCTTACTCTAGAAATCAAAGAGAAAGGCAAATGGATACAGCATCTTTACAAGTTACAACAAAATCTAAATTATGGATAATAATGTATGTGCAAGAATGTGCTTACCTTTGGCAATCTAGACAAAGGGTGGTAAAGCACGCAGGGCAGCTGAGCACAGCATCAGAAATGTGGCCTCCTTTTTTCTTTTTGGCCCATAATTCATCCTTATCATCAAGTTTGGGGTCATAGAATTCAGGTTTGATGGAATAGTCTATTACATCATCATCCGAAACTGAAAAATCAACATATACAAGTCAAAAGCAAGAACTACAGATCATGTTCCAGTCTTGGTTAGAAATAAAACAATTTGACTACACTCGACAGGGATAATTTAGTTGTCACTCAGCAAGAACAGTAACTTAAAATACAGAAAATTTTAATTGGTTCTTTTCCTATTTGCTCGAAGCCATACCCATGTATCTGCACCATTTTGAGCGGGAAAATCAATTTTTACACGATTGTACCACCCAAAATAGAAATACGATAAAATTTCGGAGCAAACTCTGGATGAATTAATTGTTAGAATAATGATAAAAAAGGAAAATTAACAACGAATTAACAAAATATTCAGTTGTTCCAGACTAATCTATTTCACCTGTTTGCTGCGAATTAGTTGGGGAATCCTTTGCTTCGGTTTCTTCCGTATGGCCGGGGTCACGGCGAGTGGGTCCGGGCTCCGCCATACGACGTTGTGGGTTTCAGCCCCGGTTATATGTCGAAACTCTCAAAGTAATATACCGCTGTAAGGCCTTAACTGCTCATAAATCTGAAGATCGAGGACGAAAATGTGAAAGAAGAACTGAGCAAGGTTAAACCAACCAGGCAAATTCTGGAAGGGTTAATTTTACAAATCGTCTTCAACCGTTGAGTTAAGAATCGATTGAGTCTATAACCTTTTATAAATTTACACAATAAGCCTTTTTTGTTTCTATTAATTTTTCAACAAAATAACAATTATATCTCTTAACTTTTTAATGTTTTAAAAAAAAGATTAAAAATAATTAAAAAATAAAAGAAAAAACCCCACCCACCCACTCCCAAGATTGGCCGGTGGAGTTGGCCGGAATACTGCATGCTGCCATTTCCGACAGTAAATAGAGGGATTCACCCCTCCATTTTAGCTGCTGAAAGAGGGGAGTCTCCCCCCTGTTGCTGCCAGAAATGGCAGTGCACAAAGAGGGGGAAGACGGCCAGAAATGGCATCACTCACTTTGGCTGGGTGAATCCTCCTCCATCTACTGCCGTTTCGTGGGTAGGGTTGGGTTTTTTCTTTTTTTATTATTTATAAACTCTTTTTAAAAAAAATTTAAAAAGTTAACAGGTATAATGGTCATTTTGTTAGAAAATTAACGAAATAGTGACAAAAGACCTATCATGTGAATTTATAAAAGGTTGAAGACCCAGGAGGTTAAAAAAAGTTTGAGACACAGCTGATTCTTAACTCAAAGGTTGGAGATGATTTGTGAAATCAGAACACACGAGTTCTCTATTGGTTGAGTACTCCTAGAATATATGAAAAATTTTTTCTCATATGAGTGCTATTCAAGATTCTGAAATTTTAAAGAATTTGGTCGAGCTAGCACAAGAATGATGAAGCTTTTTAAAATTGTCGACGGTAAGTATTTTGTAAATAGTTATGTATGGTTGTAGAATTTTAAAGGATCGATCCTAGAAGTAAATTGATCTTTATCAACAATTCTATCGAGGTGAAAGTAGAAATAGAGGTGCACTTGTATAGTCAGAGTAAGCCATAGAGTCATCAGAGCACATTATATGGTCATATAACACCGTACGGTGTCATCTGTATAGCACTAGAACAAAACTAGTACCAAGAGGACAGGAATTGCTTTATGCACAATATAGTTGAACTGATACCAATCTCATTCTTGTGGACCGGTAAAAGTATCTCATGCTGAGACGTCAAGAAACAAAACTTGATCAAGATTGTCACGCCCCCAATTTTAACAATAGCGGAAGCGTTTAAACATATATCTCAATTCAAAATCGAGGGCGGGACTTTACAAATACAATTCAAAAGTATTGAAACGTTTTCGATGCGCACTCTGATAATTAAGTGTATTGTGGGCTACCCACAACGAAACCTCAGCCACACAACAAAATCTCGATCACATACATGTATCTTCTCTATCCTTGAGACGATCTGGCCACAAAGCTTTTAATTCAATACCTACAAGATTGTAGAATATGAGGGGTGAGTACAAAGTACTCAGTGAATAACAATATGTATTGGCCCACGCAAAGCAATGCAAGAAAGATCACAAATTGACAAAGATACAAAGGCACAAAGCTCGGGCACATCACTAGTTTAGCCTCTACTCGTAAGTCATACGACATAAATGTCCAAAATGGTCAAGACCACATAGCAAGGCCATAATATCACAAAGCAATTCAAATAGCAAAGCAAAACGGGTAGATAGCGCCACTAGAGATGCCCCAAAGTAAGAAACAATCGTTTATCCAAAGTAATGTGCACTATCAGTCATCAAAAGCCAAATACAATTAAAAGAAGACACAAAAAGAAGAAGAGAGCCAAGGGATAAAGCCAATACACGTGCTACTCACTTCAAAGGTTACCCAAGCATTCATTGAATAATTCTCACGTAGAAAAGTACAATTAAAGCATTGAAATTCCTCAATCAAAGCTATTATTTACGTTACAATCTTTCTATATATGGTAAGGAGCCTCTTTCAAGTGAGAAATAGGTATTTTATTGGGTTTTGATAGGTGTTTCTCCTCCCTTACCAACTTTGGACGAAAATTGGAAGTTTTAGAGTAGAAAGGGGAGGGGAGGGGAGGGGAGGGGAGGGGATGGGTTGGGTGGCCTGGAGACTTTAGGGACCTTTTGGCCTTTATATAATATAGTTGAGATTCAATTGTTTTTAATAAAATTTTGGCCTTTTGGCCTTTATATAATATAGTTGAGATTCAATTGTTTTTAATATAGTTCGGCCAATCACATCTCGACACGTGGCGCGGCTGGAGACGTACAAATATTAGTGTGATTTGTTTATTCCTCGAGACATCCTTGTATTTTATATTGTCTTTCAATTAGGTCATCGTACGTTGATTCATGTCAATCAATGACCGAAATCTTTCTTTGACATCAATTGAGTAACAATACAATTCAAGCAATTGATCTATTGCCGTAAAAAATAACAACCCATAACATAATTGAGGGTTAAATTCTTGCGGGATATTACAAAGATTGTTTTGTTTAAGTCAAAGTTGTTTATTTTGTTATTAAGGTAGATCTGTTTTGTCATGGATTGCAAGGTAGAAGAAAGAGAAGGGGGTCAACTGTATAACATATTTTCTGTTGTGAATGATTATTGTATTTAGTGAATGACTATTAAACCCCTAAAACCCTAGCCATATATTAGTTTTCTTAGACACCACTCCAAGTTACTTGACTTGTGCTCCAAGTCTTTCCTGGGCAACACACTTGTACGTATATAAATAGACATCATGTGTTGTGAATGAAAATACAATTCATGAGTTTTTTTTCCAACTTTTCTCTCTATTTTTTTATTCTTTTCTTTTAGTTTATAACATGTTATCAACACAATTCTCTTTCTCAAAACTGTTTTCAATTTATATCATGTGTGGTCTTAGTTTCTCAATTTTCCATGGTAGTAATAATTTTGAAAAAAATATACAGGGTCATTTGCAGGTTGTCAGAAAACATAATCCAATTTAATTGGATTGTTATTCAAGATACTTTTTAACTTATTCTTATTTAGTAATTTAAATCCGTGCATGAATGATGTATATATTATTGTGTTATTTGAATGTTTAGAAATCGTTTAATCGATTTATATTAATTGTTGTTTCTAGAAAAAACACCAAGAAGAAACATGATCCTTAAAGTTTCACCAATAATCCTGAAGATTATTGAGATCGGAAGAGATTATTCTTGTGATTCATTATGGTTTTTGAAGAATCAGTATTATGTCTTATATTCTTAAAAAATATGATTAGTTCCAGAAGAATCCTAACATAAATATACATTATTAATCGTAGTTTCTTGAAGAAATACGATCGTTCAAAAATCTATCAATAATCATGATGATTATTGTGATTTAGATATTTTCTTTTGTGATCGATGAAGAATCACAGATTATGCTCCATATTCCAGAAAATGAATGGCTTTAGAAAAGCCATATAAGATTTGTCGTAATTCCTAAAGAACGCGATTCTACAATTCTTAATAGTCTTAAAGATTATTAAGATTAATTGTGCTTCCTGAAGAACATAACATGATCTTATCATATTCTAGTTGAATATGGTGCGCTTCTGAATAGCACGATATATGAGAATTAGATTTGTGTTTTCTTGGAGAAAACACTAAACAAATATTCCTAAAGAATATTGATCTATTACTTCTGAAGTAGCAAAAACCCAAATTTATTCAAAAAGTATAATTTACTATGCTCCTAAAGTAGTATATGCCGTCATGGCTATAGATATTGGTTATATGTGAAACAATACTCCTTGAAGAAGAGTATAAATATTCATGTCCTGTTGATGTTGAATTTATCACTTTACATATCTCACCAAATTTTAGTTAGTAGCACGTGACATATGAGCAAGAATTATTTGTCATGGGCTCTTGATGCTTTAGTTTATCTGATTTCAAGTGGTTTGTGTAAGACTATAAAAGAAGGAAACACATCTAAGGATAGTGTAAAAACACTTAGTTTCCTTAATTATCATCTCCACGATAACTTGAAAGTTGTGTATCTTACTATCAAAGATCCACATGATATATGAAAAATCATGAGTTACGCCACATTGGTTTCACTGCATTGCCTAAAGTAAATGTAATATCTCATCATGAATTGTGGGTGAAGACGTGGAAAAACTCATGAACAAAACTTTAGCAGTTGATGCATAAAAGCATCTAATGATGATAATTCATCTAAAATGGAGCATGAAAGCTTATTTAGCACGTACCTGTCGTACCGAAAAATACTTCGTGGATCTCTAACTAGTAGTCAATCAACGGAAAAAGGGAAAGTGGAGACTAATTTCCTTGATTATGATGGTCAAGTAATGACTTGCTTTAATGTTTCTGACTTCTTTGCTGATCCAAAAGGGAATATTGGCAACCCGATTAGTGGTTAATCATAATAAATTATTGTAGTTGATAGTTTAACTACACATACCAGTATTCAATACAAACTATTTTCTGAATTAACATTAGCTGTAAATAATGTTAATACTATATATCATGTGCATCAAATATTATCAAAAGCTCCAGAAGAGTTTGTATTATTTTGACAAATAATACTAAATTATATATTGATGATGAACTTTAACAAATTCAAGAGAAATTTGTTGATTTTTAAATATATCTAATGGATACTATATAGAGATAATGTAAAAAGATAATAATATTTTTGCATAAATTCCTTTGTATTTAGCTAAAAGCAGATAAAGGAAAAATTCTTGGCACCACCATCTGAAATGTATTATACATTCATAAAAGTAATTGAGATAAATCATACTACGAACCCGAAGTTCGTTGATCAAGAGAGCTTTTATACCTTGGCATGATAGGTTTAGACATACATAAACAACTATGATGCGGTAGATAATTCACATGGGTACAGTCTAAAGAACCAAAAGTTTCTTTTAACAAATGGTTTCCAATATGGTGCTTGTGAACAAGGCAAGTTACTCATCAAACCTTTCAGTATGAAGGTTAATATTGAGTCTCTAATTTTCTCGAAAAGAATTCATAGAGATGTATGTGGGGCTGATATACACATTATGTGGACCATTTATTAATTTATGGTATTGATTGATGCTTCTATTAGATGGTCTCACTTTCGTTTGCTTTCTACTAGAAATACAATGTTTGCTAAACTATTTGCTCACAAAACAAAAATAAAAAGTCCAATTCTTCAATCAAGAAAATTTGTCTTGATAATGCTGGTGAGTTTTAATCTCAAGCATTTGACGACTATTGCATTGCTATCGAAATTGAAGTTGAACATTTAGTTGCTCATGTCCACACTAAGAATGGTTTAGCAGAACTGTTCAATTAATTGTTAGACCATTGTTTACAAAAACAAAACTCCTAACTTCTATTTGGGATCATGCCATACTGCATGCTGTAGTGATGGTTCATGTAAAGCCAATCATCTATCATTAGTATTCTCCCTTGTGGCGTTTCTTTGGTTGAGAATTTGATGTCTCTTACTTAAAAAGTTTTGGTTGTGTTATTCAAATACATTACTTGTTATATTGGACCAGAAGTTCAATATTATGGAAATTTTATTATTTGGCAAGACCTGTTAGACTATCTTGTTTGTTGATGATAAGAATTATCAAGAATAATGTGAAGAATAGAAGATTCTTCTATTTAAAAGAATTCTTGTGTGCTGCAAGTTCTCAGGCAATTTTATTATTAATAATCGCTTGCTATTTGGAACTGAGTTCCAAATATATTTAAAAAATATTCAGGGCGAACCGTGTGGGCACACTCACCCTCTATATGGACATTCTAGATTATTTTATGAATTTGGATCCACTAGAGGTCACATGAGAAACTCGTAACCAGACGTGTGCGAAAATATTTACTCAATTGATTTATTATTAGCAAAAGTGCCTAATATCATAAAAGACTGCTAGTGAATTTTATCCTAAAAGTCATTAATTATTCATATATTGATTGAAATATTCATTGCCTATGGTTAACAAAATAATATTATATGCATCAATTTATTTGCTACACCAAATTAACAACAAATCATTTGTGTTTAAATGATATTGATCTTTCACTTATAGCAATATTCTTATATAACATGCCAATAGAATATATGATATCCCTCATATTTGGCTTACAGTCAGAAGCCTCCATCTAAAGTTGATAAGTGCGATATGCATAATCACTCCACCTCACATGCTAAGATGGATATTATTGTAATGATTAGAATATACGAATGATTTGAATCCTTATTTGTATGTTTCATCCATGAAGGATGATATATTGTATTATGTTTTTTTTGATTGTTTCTTAAACTAAACAGTCTTCTCAGCATTAGGGGGAGTAATTGATAGTTGATTACAAACATATGAAATGCTCAATTGTAATTCTAACATGTATAATGCAAACTAGAAGTTTGTAATAATATGCATTTCAGGTTACTGACTGCATAAGTACCAATAGATATGCTATGTTAAATGCTCCATCTTGGATTGATATAAAATCCTATAAGAAGATTTGAGATATTAATCGCATGCTTGAAGCATGATGTGGTCGATTCCAAAATTAATATCCATAAAAAAGAATATGGAGAAGATACTTGTGATGGTCCTTTTGATGCATATACTCCAAAAGAGTATACAAACATAATTAAAAAAATGCCTAAATAGGCTCAGGTATCTGAAATTACTAAAATAAAGAGATCTTGATAAGTTATGCCTATACTGAGATCACACGTGATAAGAAATAATAGTCAAATTACACATGCTCATTAACTCAATAAATAGCGAAGATGATTGATTAATTTCATCAAAATTATTGACATAGAATATTGGCTAAAGACAATCATGCAGATTGTTATAATGTTAATAATATAATTATCGATACTTATGCTAAAAGAGTATTAAATAGTGGTAGATGTTATTGAAACCTGAAGTTTCATTTGACTAGCAATATATGAAAATATATCATTAGATTTTGTATGCTTAAATGAAGCATATAAACAACTTAAAGTTCTTGTATACATTCCCAGTTAATATGAGGGAAATACGCGTTGTACTCTTTTTTCCTTGACTAAGGCTTTGTCCTAATAGGTTTTTCTAGTAAGGTTTTTAACGAGACAACATCAATGACGTATTCGAAGAATAATATACTCTTTTTCCTTCACTTGGATTTTTTCTTGTAAGGTTTTAACGAGACATATTCTTTGTATAATAAATATATGTGGCATATATGATATTAACCCCCGATATGAAACTCCTGAAGAGTTGATACTGTCTGAAGCATAATATATTTCAAAGTATTGAAAATATTAGAGATATATAGATGACTAAACACGAGAACCATTGTTGGTTGAAATCAAGGGAAGCAGCTGTCCTCTTTTTCGTTCGATTAGTTTTTGTCCCACTAGGTTTTTCTGACAAGGTTTTAATGAAACAACACTTAAACACTGATCAGAACTAGTTGTATTCTTTTCCCTTTAGTTTGGTAAATTTTTCCCGCTAAGTTTTTTCCAAACGAAGTTTTTGATGAAACAATTGCTATATAGAATAGTCATTTAATGGAGAGTGTTATAAATAATTATTTTATTTAGTGAATGACAATTAAACCCCTAAAACCCAAGCAGATATTAGTTTTCTTAATCACCATTCTAAGTTACTTGACTTGTGCTCTAAATCTTTCTTAAACAACACACTTATACATGTATAAATAAACATCATGTGTTGTGAATGAAAATACAATTCACAAATTTTCCCTTTAATTTTTCCCTCTATTTTTCTATTATTTTCTTCAAGTTTATAACATTTTCTTATTTTTTTTCATTTTCCCACATTAATTTTAAAAAACAGCGTATCTTACCCCTTGATGTCTGAACAGTCAAGTCTCCCAGAGGTCAGGCGTAGCAGATAACTTTGTATAGGGCGTCTTGCACCTGAGAAGTGCTCAGGAAAGCAAATAACAAACCCCCCCCCCCCCCAAAACAAAAAACCCCCAAGAAGTAAAATCAAAGTTCAATTTCATATCAGTAAATGCAGAACATATTATGTTGCATATGATGTTTTGTTTTGGGGTTTGTCGGGGAAGGGGGGGGGCTGACTACCGTGTAATTTGCTATGAGCACGTTGACTTGCCAAAATGGCAGAGCTCGAGCTGATTTGTAAGCAATACGCAACAAAGCACATGTTCAATTGAGAAACTTCGAAGTCATTAGATGATAACTACCCTGGCCAAAATGGCAAAACCTCAAAGCTTAATGTCATTTACTTCGCGTGCATGTAAATCCTATCTCTGCTGATGGCAACAAGCTGAAACCCAGTACTGTATCACTAGGAAAGGTCTTCCAAACTCTTGCACTGAACAAGCTGCAAAATAAGATATTCAAGTTACGTGTCAAGACCTCTGAGGCATTAGGTTAAAATAGCTCAATTGGCACCAAGGATGCGTAATGTTAGGACGCAAGGAATAAGCCTAAAAATAAGCCAATAATATCACTCAAGAAAACAAAAAATAAAACCCATAACGACCCATAAATTACCTCAAAAGATCCACCATTAAAACAAATTAACAAATATTGAGTAATTGCAAATAAGCATAAGATATAGATTAATAAAGTAGCAATAGTAAGATTTCAAACAAGTAGTCACGTAATAAAACTACAAATTTCACTAGGAGGAGGAAGAAAGAGAGAAAAGTATAAGTTGGCTTATTAATTAACAACAATGAGCTCTCAACAAGCAAATGCGTAAATAGGAAATCTTTCATATTCTTGCTACAGCCATCCATGCTTCTACAAAATTGTCAAGACAATACTTTGATTGTTGTTAGTTTCTTCTCCTTCATTGCCATCAGCCTCCACTAGCACTTGCACGTAGATTACACACTTATGCCATGTGTTTTCCCTTTGATTTAGAATTATGCACGTACAATCTTTTGGAGTTGAACCCATTTTTATTATGCAGTTACGTAAGAGAACTTGATTAATACTATGTCTTATTAGATTATAAGAAAGAACCTGCCATGTTGTGTATCGTCATGTCCTCCAGGGCATCCAACACCAATATGATACATATAGGATTCTGACATTGCGCTTAAGAAGTATGCTTCAGAAAGCATGCGAATGCAGCCCCATAACAAGCGCAACAATATGCCGACAGCCAGCACACATGAAAAGAGATGCAATCTCAGAAACCATGGAAAAACCGAACTCCAAAATGATATTTACACACAATTTTCAATTAACAACAAAAAAATGCAAAATTATCCAAAGTGATGCCACGGTTCAGCTTTCAACATCCATATGCAGCGGCATGCATGCAGCAAGCGACGGCAATTGACAGTTGCCCTATCTACCATAATTTATACATATAGGTTCATACTCAAATCTCGTTCTTCTTCTCTATCTGCTTGGCATGCCTCTTCCACAAAAACAAATAAAGAAAGAAATAGAAGTAAAAAATTAAAGAGGGAAAGGAGAGAGCGAATGGGAAGGGGAAGGACTAACGTGGGTCCAAGTTATGTGCAAATATGCACATTCGTGGTCAAATGTTCCTGAGGGGTATTAAGCTAAAGTTATTGTTTCAAAATAGACAACATTAAACCACATTTTTTGTTTATGCGTTTTGTAAGACAAGTATCAACATTTTTTTTTTTCCCATCACCAATTTCTGTTTTAAGGAGGGGGAAGAAAAACTACTAGGGGCTCAGTGAATAAAACCATGCATCTCGAGAACAGTAGACTAGTTCAAGTCTATGATGTACCATCACTGGCACACCATTTTAATAGGAAGTGCCAACACAACACATTGATCAACATGATAGTTAAAATATATTACCAACATGACAATTAAGTATTAAATACTAACAATTATTTTTTAATTTATTATATTGTGTACAGAAAATAAGTGTATTGATGTTACCTTTAATTGGTGTACGGGTAAGTTGTGGTTAAATAATAATTTATTGCTTAAAAAGGTGAAATGTTTTGAAAGGGCCAATTGGATTATTGCCCATTGCTTTATTCAATGGTTGAAAGGATTAATTTCTTTCACTGTAATCACTATGTGTAATCACTGTGTGTAATAGGGGAAAACAAAGGATGAGTTCTAAAAATAAGTAGGAGAGTTTTGTTTGCAAGTTAGCTTCCTATTCTAGGATTAGAACTGCTCTTTGGCCATTGATGTCCTCACCGACTCTTGCGCCATCAATGCAGTGGCCCATCTCTGGTGCCGTCCAGAACCAGCCCTGGGCCTAAGCGACATAAGCAGCCGCTTAGGGCCCCCAAAAAGGGTCCAGAAAGCGTAATTTTTTCCTCTGCATGTTTTTTTAAATACATGAGAGGCCCAAAATCTTCTCAGCCTATTTAGACTAGTCTTGCCCTTCACAGAGACAAAACAATTGTCTTCTTGTTCTTGATTCACAGAACGCCAACACAGTTTGTACGTTCCTCAAAAACATCAAACGACTCCTCGTCTTCTCCAATCAAGCAACAATGTTGAACGTTAAAGTAAAACCCCCTTTTTTTCTCATTATTTTGTTGTCACAAAACACAATTTGAATTCTTCGTTACTCTCATGAACCCGAGTCACCCAACTCCGACAAGGTTGAATCCTTGTTTCTAAAAGATGAAAAATTGAGCTTTGAAGTTCAAGGAATTGACAATCAGTCGTCTCGGGCAGTGGGCAAGATAAGAGATGAGCATTGACCCGTCCCTTTTCTAGAATTTTCATTTTTCATATTTTAATCGGTGATTTGATATATGTTTATCAGGGTCGACATATGAAAAATTCCAACTTGATATATAATGTTAGAGTGATCTTCTGATATATACGAAAAATTCCTTAGTGTTGGAGAACAAATTAGTTTTCAAACGGTCATAGCTCGTTCTGGTTCAATTTGAAATATGGGCAGATGCAATAGGATATGTCGTATGTACAATGAGAAAAATGAATCTTTAAATATGGTTACGGTTATGTAATCAACAACTTATTTTTCATCATATATTTTCGATGTATATAAGGCCTTGGCCTAAATTGCAACCATACTAAACTAGCTAACGAGTTTATCCATAAGAATCTCTCTAAAGAACATTTTGCACCAAAGGAAAATCATCTTAAGATTTAAAACTGTATTTTGTACACTTCTTCTTTCTTTCTTTTCTTTTAAGAAAAAAATTTTTCAAAAGCATTTCTGTTTTTACCCTTTTTTGTTTTTAATGTACATATATTTAATAGCTAAAACATTCAAATCGTCACTTGAGCAATTCAAAGAGCTGAGCAACAAACTTGCAAACATTAAACACTACTAGTGTAAAATTTGAATTGAAAGTGAGTTCAGGTCTCTAGTCTCCAAATGTGGAGTCAACTCACAGCCTATTTTATAAAGTCAAATTAAAGAGTGTCTTGAGGCCTACTTTTAAGGACTAACTCTTTCAATAAAGAAATATGTTACTTTTCTCAAAGTATGGTACCTTTCAAGAGTCTTTATAAAATTTCAACTGTGACAGGAACTGTGTGAAAACCTTTTTGTTTTGGTTATATATACATATATATATTTGATTTTATTTATTGATAGGGCCCCCAAATAAAGTTTCGCTTAAGGCCTCCAAATTCCATTGGCCGGCCCTGGTGCCGTCAATAAGCTAGGCTTAGTTTTTTTCAATTAATTTAAATGCAAACTGCATGCCTGGGTATGCCTACTGCAGTAGTATACCAGCAAATTAATTTGTAAACGGAGCCTTATATTTCTAATGCATTTTGGGACATGTCGGGTCAAAGTGGGGTGTCAAACACCAACTTGCCAGCATCCAACAGGTGATTCCCAGGTTCAAGTAAACTTCCCATCCATTACTTGATGAATAATTGAGTAACGTTACTTCATCTTTCGGCAACCACCACTTCCTGGAGTGAATTGATGCAAAACATAGACTCCTTTTGCCAGTTAAACTTATTTCTCCTTGAAGTCATGAAATTAAACTTGCCCATACTCCATATGAACTCGGCATCCCATCCATCATTACATGTTGCTTCACCATGTCTTCCCAAATCAACCACCTCCAGAAGATGTAAAATCCAACATCTTTACCATTTGTCAACAGTAGAGTACTAAAATCTCAGTGCTTGACATTGATTAGTGTTCCCCAAGGTATATGCTTTCTTAGAACGGATTGTTTATAACTGGCGTAAAACTTAATTCCATCTTTAATAGAATGTACTAGTCAAAATGAGAAATACACTGTAACGTTTAAGGCCCTAGCAAAGAACAATCGCAATTCACAATAACAAGACTGAATGTGAAACATAGTGCTCATTTAAGTTATTTTTTTCTTCATACAAAAGAATTTCAACACGTTAGACACAATCACTTGAACCCATTTGAATAATCACATTTAATGAGCTTAAAGTTATATCTCAGATGTATATAGCTTCTGAGTCAACAGTATAAAAAAAATCCATAACGTTAAATGATCTACAACCTGAAAATTCACTGTCCTCCATATCCCTCACACACATACACGTAAATAAAGCACAAGTAGATATACAAGACGCACAAGTAACATGCATCCCAAAATGGGTGGGGATAAATCATGCACATGAAATGATGAAAGTAATTTTCTTCTAAATATAAAGAAAGCATAAAAATAGGATGAAAATGAAAATTGAGACAGTCATCCGTCATAGGATCTAATCCATTACTTGAAACGCTCCTTTGACCAAATTACCAATATACACATCACAACGCTGATCACCCCTAAATCCTAACAAAGACATCCATCAATAAGAGATACCACTAAGGTTGAGTTTGATACGAAAAGATGGAAGAGAAAATATTTTTCGGCTTCCATGGAAAACATTTTACTTAGGGGGGAAGGTGGGAATTGTTTTCCAGGGAAAATGTGTCCAAATGTGCTTAAAGGGATTGTACCATGGAATTTAAATTCCATTTCCATTTTTCCATCAAACGCACAAGGATGAAATATTTTTTCAAGAATTTGATATTTTCCATAGAAAATAAATCCAATCCAACACGATCTAAATGCAATGCATGAATATTTGTAACCAGAAAATAAGAAAATTCTCACCACCAATAGAAGGAAAGCAAATAATAAAAGGAAACAATGCTACTAAAAGTGTGTACCTAAACTGCATTTAGTTAGGTTCTCGATCTTGCTGATCTGAACCCCCACCGCTCGACCCTGATCCATACCCACCCAATGGCCACGGCAATGTTATGGTAAACCTCCTCTCAGTAATACTTCGTCCTTGAGATCCACCAGCAGAATTATCGTTACGGTTATTAGCACCATTGCCCTCAGATGCTCCACTACCACTGGAATTTCCCGAAGTTCCCCAGGTTGTGGCCCTGCTCTCGTAATCCGGATCATCTGTCGGAAGCTCATGGCGACACACAGGGCATGAATTATGTAGCTCGAGCCATGGAAAAATGCAGTCATTGTGATAAACATGCTTGCAGGGCATCTGCTTCACCTCTATTCCCATCTCAAAGTCATCCTTACATACAGCGCACTGTGCCAACTCCGATTTCAGTAAAGCCTCGTCCACTTTAAGACTAGGCAAAGCCTCAACTGCCGACTTGGAAGCTGGAGGAGTGCCATATCTGTTTGGATCGTTCTCTGCCAACTGCTGAATCAACTGCTCGAATCCCGGCCCCGTAAAGTAATCTCCAATATTAGCCGGCAGCGAAAACCCCGGAGGTTGGTCCCCGATCACAAACTGATAATTAACGCCACTAGCCCGACGGGAAGCCAGAAAATTCAAGAGAAAAGCAAGCGGGTCAAACGCATCAGAACCCATGGTTGACTGTCGGTCATCGGGAAAGAACTCGAAAAGGGATTCTCGGGCGGTGTCGCCTCTCGGGTTTTGCAGGCCAAAACGATCGGATGCAGAAGGTAAGAAGAGTTGATTTAGGAAGGAGGTGAAAGGGTCCGACGGAAACGGTTCGGGTATGTTAGGGTTTTGGAATTCTTCCACAAAGCCGGAGAGACACGACGGGCAGAGGAGATCGCCGGTGGGAGAGGGAGTGATTCTGACTGTGTGTTCGCATTGGTGGCAGAAGTATATCTGTGGACCGCCGTCGGCGAGGGTGACTCCGGCGGAGGACATTTTTCACAGAGAAGATGACGACAGAGAGAGATTGAGAGAGAGAGAGAGAGGCAAAATAATCTGAGAAGAGGAAAAGGTCAAAATTTTTAATATACGAGAAAAAAAATTCAAAAAGGAAAATATACGAGAAAAATTCAGAGGAATATTTTCGCGTGTAAACAAACAGATGTTAAATGAAGAAATTGTAATGCTGGTCACTGATTTATTGTTGAATTCGCAAATGAGCCCCTATAATGTTTGCCTAGCTAACATACCCCTTCAAAAAGCCGACCATACATACGTACAGCCATTTGTGATTTTTATCCCTAGAGGGCTCCATTACAGTTGGTTGTTAAATTATTTACTATTATTTATTTATTTATTTGGAGTGATACATAGGCGGAGCCACATAGATGCGTGGCATGGGATGGAATTTTTCTACAAAATCGATAATGATTTTGGTAAGGAACCATAAGCCTACTTGAAAAGATGAATTGGCCAAATTAGTGGGATTCACACAAAAACTTTGAAACCAAAATATCAAACCCCTAACCCAAAATGCAAAATCCCCCACCACCCACGCTCCTCCAGCTGCAAATTCAAGTTGTCAGCATTGAAGAGCTTTCGCTGCCGCCTCAAGCCCAGGACAAAGAGGGGCCCAGTTTTTTTGGTTATACTTGGCCCCAAAATGCAACTTCCCTTTATTTTTCTTTTTCTGTAAGTTTTCAGGGCCCAAACTAGAAATTAAGGGCCCAAATGTAAAAAAGTCAAGGGCCCAAATTGACTAAAAAATTTTCTCAAAATTCATATTGAACCCCGAAAAATTTTTTTTTTAGTTCCAATGTGCAAACAACCTTGTTCTATTTCCCCCAACCCAAATATTTCAATTGCCAATTGAAATTTCCTAATTGAAAAACCCTAACATTTGTAAATTCCCAAATCTCAAATATTCCCCAACACAAGCATTTGTCGATTCCCAAATCCCAAATTTCTAATTGAACAACTCTAGCTCTCCAATTAATTTATTTATCTCAATTTGCTAGTGTTGGATGCCAGTCGCGAATCAATCATTATCACCATTCTGACCTCTGCTCGCGTCTACTGCTGGCTGCTGCTCTCCGCCACTCCGCCTTCCGGTCCGTTACTGCTGGCTGCTGCCCTCTACGACCCCGCTGTCCGCTGCCAGTCTGCTACCTTTTGCTACTCACAATCTCTGTTGCTGGCCTGCTCGCTGCCTTATGCACTGTTGGGCCTTTTCCGAGACTCCGCCTATGGCATGCCCCTACATTTGACATTGAAGAATTTTGAAGGTTTGCACCTTGGGAAGAAGGAATAGGTAAGCAGCAACAATAATGTCGTTAACTTTTCTAAGATATATTTATTGATTATATTTATGCATCATTTTGATTCACATACTGGGAGCAGGCTGCAGACTCTGGATTAGCTTCATATGTAGCAGGTCAAATCAATTGCACTCTGAGTTGGAAGGTACAGTGTTCCCCAATCTTAGCTGAAATTTCCAGGGTCATATTTGTGATTTTTAAATTCAATTATTACTGTTTGTTTCATTTGGGAATTGACAGATTGTTTATTTGTTCCTTTTTGGTTTTGAAATCTTAGGGCCTCTTTGCTATTTACAAAAGAAATATGTAAAGGTTATGATAAAAAAAAAAGAAATAATCTATATAGATATATATATATATATATATATAAATGTAAAGAAATATGTAACGGTTATGATAAAAAAAAAAGAAATAATCTATATAGATATATAGATATATATATATATATAAAGGTACTTAAGTTGACTTCTTATTTTTCCTCCCATTTAAGTGCTAAACTGTCGGGGTCAGACATTTGCAAAAACTTGAAGGAGACTATTCCATTCGTATTCCAAGAGCAGAGCAAGGACCAGTGCGTTCTATGGACCTCACCATCCTGCCACAGCCCGTTTAATTTTTGGCCCGACTGTACTGTTTTCTCAAACCCAAAATCAACTATCTTTTATAGGAAAAAGCTTTTAGGCCAATAAAAATTCTGTTAAATGCATTCCAACTTCCACTTTTATATAGACTCAGCCAAATAATATTATATTCTTAATCCGATGTCGGATTTCATCCGCCTTAAATCACATATCTTTCATTTTATTTTTTAAATTACACCCTCAGCTGTGTTTCCTATCAACCCAATGTGGGACGCAATTCAATTCTCTTTGGAAATTGCATTTTTAACATCTACTTTTATAACACTCAACTTTTTTCTATTTTATTATGTAATCCGATGTGAAAATCTGTACATCTTAATATGCACATATTATATATATTTGTTTTAAATGGACACTCATATTAGATTTGTGTTTATTAGTTATTACATGGATATCTCTTCATTAGACCATTTGTAAAATTTCCAACCACACCTCTAAAAAAAAAATCCAACCGCACTGAGAAAAATTCCTTGCTCCACCTCTGGTTTTTCCCCCAATTTTCAGTGCAAATTCCCTTCTCTTTCTTCCCATCTTTCCCTTTTGAGCGTCTGAGGATTCTTATTTCCTAATCTACTGTTCTAATTGTTAATTTTCTCCGTGCTTTTGATTATTTCCTAATATGCTGTTTTAAAATCTCTATCATACGCATTTTAATTTCTTGAATCAACACTAAGATATATGCGATAATGCATCTTAATTTCCTAAATCAATGCTAAAATCTTGGTATGGTGAAACAATTAGTTGGATTAACATTTTTAAAAAATTCGGTCATTTGAATTAAAGCTTTCAATAAATCTCTCAACTATTTATTTTTCTGAATTATCTTTACTATATCAATTTAATATATGGCACAATCTCTCTTATTTATAGTGTAGATCTATTAGTCTATAAGAAATTTCAGCTCTTGTTCTGTCTGGATATTATATTGTCATTGCTTTAGTTGACTAATACAAACTAAGGTATGTCATTTTTATCTATCTCAAATTGGAGTCGTACTTTTTACTTCAAATATTTTTCCTAGGCACATGCATTCTTTTATTTGTGGATTCTTTATATGGGTTTGGCACCTTTATTTTAACGAATAACATTAATATGCCTCATCCAATTTCTATTATATAAATCTAATATAATATTATAGTTGTTTCAGGTTTTCAAGGATATAGTTCTCTCAGAAAGTTGAAGAATACAGGATTTGGATACAACTGGCTCGATGCCACGTGTTAGACTGAATTTCTTACCATTAGAGCATAATATTTAAGCTTTTACACTTATTTTTGAATGATATGGCGTTCAACGAAGAGCAATCACGAGGATTGATTACTCAAAATTTAGAGTTTTAATTTGACTTGAGGGATCAAGAAAAGACTTAAGTTTTAAATTAGGTTCTTATTGAAATTTAGATCCAACCAATATGTCCGTAGCTTTTCAAAATATCCATTGAAATTTTTGTAGTAATTTTTTAAAATCTTGGTTATTTTTGAATAAGTTTTTTATTTTTGCCTTCATTACCTATTTTTTTGGTAATCACATAATGTACAGAATCGGTTTTGCCAACTATATATATTTTGAGTTTTTTAGCGAGCTATATGAAAATATTTTATAGACATCGTTAATATTATTTGTATATATATTGTTGGGTATTATTATAGGCTTAATTAGAACATATTCATTAGGTTCACATATATGACAGAAGATGTGTTTATAAATTGTCCCAAATTATTATATTATTATGTCAAAAAAATGTTAAAAAGAAAAATGAAAGATAAAATGACTTAGTGCTAAATGTTTTAGTTTAATCCCTTGAGAAAAATTGGGGAATTATAAATTCATCCTAACAATATTAGCTTTTGTTAATTTCCTCTCATATTTATCAAGTAATTAACCCACATAATAATTAAATAAACAGGCCATAGCCAATGAATTTTAGCAATACAATATGGTGTCAGATCGAGAATAATTGTTTGACACAAGCATATATCATCAAGTTTATCAATGTATTAGGGATTATTCATTTTGAAAGTACAGTGGAATATATATTGGATTCTTTTCCATTTTTAAATATTCATTACTTGGTGTTCTATTCTATTTTTACTTATCATTTTTAGAATGTCTTTCTGTGCAACACACGGGTGCAATACTAGTAATAATAAGAAATGTAGTATAAAAAAAATTTCGGGGGCAGCCCGGGAAGCCCTTCCAATCCCCGGGTCCGTCCCTGTGTTACTCGTTATAGGGGTCTATTTTTTGGAAATCGTCTAGGGCTCCTATGACGACAGGACCGGCACTGCACCCAATCCTCTTGACTTCGCACCAACCAATTCCCCTAATTTCTCAGGGCCGAATGTCACGACTTTTCTTTCATGGTTTATTTCAATTTTACTTGTAAATTTAAGGCTAATTTTTTTTAACAACTTAAGTCTCAACCCTCAATCCAGTACGGTCTTGAGGTGTCAGGAGAATCGTTCTAAAATTGAAGTTGTAAATCTTGTTCCTTGATTTTGTTAAGTGATAATTTTGATTAACATTTTTTTATTATTATAATGCTCGATCTTTATTGGATGACTTAAATGACTTTTATTTATTTCCTTCTTTCACTAATGGGGTTAAATTGATTAAATCATATGTCAGTACAAGATGAGATTAAATTAGGAAGTGTCAAGATCTGATTAATTGGAGGGTCAAGACCAAGTTTATGAAATATTGCAACTTAGAACGTGGTCTTGACGCTTCTGTCTGCGGTGATCAAGACCCCATCTGAAAACAGAATACACAAGATATAGAGTATCAATCACAGAAACTTTCAGGTCTCAACACTTCGTTCATAATCAGAATGGCAGATTATTAGACATTTATTTAACTCTGTTTTACTCTTGGTTTATGTTTCTTTTTTTCGATTATTCCATCCAATTATCATCTCAACAAGTCACAAACATCATATAGCTTCATATTAAATAGATAACAATCATACTTGTTACATGGAAGTAATATGGAAGAGGGTCATAAAACACAATCGAAAATCCCCTTCTTCCACTTTTCATCTTTACCTAGTACGCTATTTCATCATAAGAAAATAACGTTCCAACCATAGACATACTATCATCCATACTTATATTACTAGCATCCATTAGTTAGCATAACAACTTACTTATATAACCATAACAAATTTATTTAGACGTTCCACTTATTAGTGTTATACTCCTCGGCGTACAAGAGGTATAGGTCCTCATTGAAGTGTTCGATCTTGACAAAAGTAGTAATATAATGATGGAAGCCCGGGTAGTCTTCATACATTCCCCACCAATCTTTCTTGTGAATGCACATAATATGACCATCCTCCGGTGAGATGACCCAAGAGCTTTGCTTAATTTCGAATATCTTCCTCCCCAATATCTATCATGGAGATAGGGAAAATGGTGAATACATAAGTATTCAGTGAGTAGCAAGTTTTTAAAACAAGACTTTAAATAAACATTTCATAAAATTTTGGGCCCTGTTACATAAGATGAAAATTACCTCTTGAGCTCATCATAAAATATATCATTCATAGTATTATCATAGGGGATCATCCTATCGGAATAACTTAAATCATAATCATTCATCATCATCATAGTGACACCGTATATAATACTCTCCAGTGTCGTGGAGTATATGTAAATTGATCCCAAACATAGCTAGCTTTCATCATAAACATAGTGAGGTAATTTTATATATGTAACAAAAATCTTTCTTTATTCAAGGAAA
Organism: Nyctanthes arbor-tristis; assembly: GCA_963692815.1. NCBI lineage: Eukaryota > Viridiplantae > Streptophyta > Magnoliopsida > Lamiales > Oleaceae > Nyctanthes > Nyctanthes arbor-tristis. The sequence goes on from CAVNYN010253261.1 coordinate 29,652, forward strand.
GCATATTCATAGAAAACATATATTTTTCATGAAAAGTTCTTGAAGATGTTAGATACTACTCCCTGTTATTGTGCTCACACGATCAAAGATTCACCTTCATTCACAACATTCAAATCATAAATAATCTTGTATTCTGTCCGTCCAGGTGTTGAGACCAGAATTATAGAAGGTCTCAACGCCAGATTCTGCCGTAGCTTATTTTGGCAGATTTCAGTGATTTCTTTCGAATTTTCAAAGCATGATAAGTCATTTTCACCTTTGATCTTACTGTACTAAAAGAGAATACTATTACTATCAATAAAAGAGTCCAAGGCCTTACCTCCTTTAGAGAGTATCTTTCAAGACTCTCCTTTTTGCTCTTTTTGCACCTGTCATTTTCACCAACTTTTTGTGGGGTTTCTTTCAAGTTGGTTCAGATATTTATCAGAGGAGAATGATGGTTTTTGCCCAAGGTTTTAGCTCATTCTTTATGCTAAAAGAGGGTGGTTTTAGGGTTTCTTGCCCATATGTCTTCAAGACATGTGAAGTTGATGAAGTGGCAAGCTTGAATTGGGCAATAGGGGAGGCTAAACTTTTGGGCATATGATTATCTATAGTTAGGTAATCATTAGGTTCACAGAATTGGTTTTTCATGCAATTAACAGATTTGGAATCCATCTTGAAATCCACCAAACCTCAAACAAAATATATCTCATATGGACGTTTTTACACAATGATTTGAAAGCAATAGAATAATTATTTTTACAAAGAGATCGGAAGTTCTTCTTATAGTATCCATATAAAAGTCTAAGTTTGGTGTGATACTCATTTTCAGATTCTCGTCTAAGGTATTTGGAAATTAGCCTCGAAAATCACTTCTCAAATTGTATTGTTTTTCTTGAAATTAGACAGGTCTCAAGTGCGAACTTTTTGGACTGTCAAGACCTAAGGCTTATCCCAAAATTTTCTTATA
>CAVNYN010253267.1:0-39264 GCA_963692815.1 Nyctanthes arbor-tristis
CTCTTCATCTCAAAGTCTACACACTTCAACCACGTTGTTTGATCACAATAATCCACCTCAAGAGTGCAATCCCGCACTCACTCAAGTAAACCCTTCTGGGTCTCTTCCCACTTGGCATATTTCACCCATACACTTCTATTCCACCTGTTCTATGTATTAAGTCCTCAGACTCCTGGAACTTAAGAAGGCAGTAATCTCCCGACTCAGTGGCATCAGTTATTTTCAGCCTTTGGGGCAGAATTTCAGCCTCCTGGCATTACCCTAGCCTCAGGTAGAATCGGCTCTGCAGTAATCTGAATCAGCGCGAGAGTCTTGTTCTTAACCCACATGAGTTGGAAGCGCTTCAACTCCATTTCTTTTTCACTGAGATAGTCTAAAATTGGATTGGAATCACATGCTGATGCCATGGCTGAAATTATCTCAGTATTTTTTTATGTGAGGGTAGAGAACTAGTTTAGAGGAGACAGAAATTTTTTTATAAAAAAAAAAAAGTCAATTTACCAAAAAAAAAAAAAAAAAATTCATAAATCTTTTTTTCAAAATGTTTTTAGCCCATTTTTGCAAATCAATTCTATTTTTAAATAAAAATTAGTCAAACCAATTACATTCACATATTTCACAGGAACTGCATATACCGCACAAATCTCCACCATTCAACCCAACTCATTCTCTCTCTTATTTCTCATTAAAACTCATTAAAATGAGTTTGCAAACGGGCGCTTACTTGTATTTCATAGCATTCATGATAGTTATTGGACAGAACAACAATTTCATCTTAAGAAAATGACTTCCAACATCATGACAAACATTTAAAAATGTTAAATGTCACCTGGGTGAAATTGTAAACCAACATTTAATTGCAAAACATTCTTTGCCTTATTATCTAGTTTCAGATTTGAAAGACAGCATGATGGACAGATTGGCAAATCAAGATGTGTTTGTTTCAAAATAGAGATAAAATTATAGTAACTAATGGTGGAGAAGCGGATAATACTTGTGGGTACATGGAATAAACAAATGAAAATAGTTTGAACAATTTCTTTTTTCAAATAGAGCCACCAACCTAGTGGGGGCTTAAAAAACATCTCTTTGATTTGTGAATTGACGCTTTCAAAGAAAAACACAACATAATGTGTAGGAGCCAAATGCAATGTAGAGAAAAATCATTTTATTATTATTATTTTCTTTTTTATAGTAGAAGTTTTCTTGGAGCTTAAAAGTAAACAAAATTATAAAGTTAAATATTCTCAATTCAGCTAGCTAGTCCCCGGTAATGAAGTTTATATACTATTACTTTAAAATTAAGCATTTGTCTTATGATTAAGTAGTGCTTAGGGTTATGCCTAAATTGAATATGTACTTAATTTATAAATATTTAAAAAAGAAAAAAAAATCCACTAAATATAGGCTCCAGTAGGCTCTTAATTGTCTTTTGACTTTAGAAAGAGTGATTCACTTCTCCATCTTTTAAAGTTGTATACTCACTCTTTATTTAATATTCAATGCATCAAAGTGCTACTTTCAATACCCTGTTTTAATTATTTATAAGTAATACTTGAATATCTTAGCGACTTTGCAAGTAGCCAATAGCCCTTAAAATGGTTTAAGAAAATATACACAAATAAAATATGAAGAAGGAAGAGCAATAAACTTTCCGATCTGAAAAAATGTAAAAGAATGACACAATCAAGTAAAACTTGGAAGGAAATGGGAGGGAAGAGGGGTGAAGAAGAAGAGAAGAGGAAACAAGCTCCAGCTGGTTTCAAGCTTATATCCTTAGACGGCATTGTTTGGCTAAATTGCATTTATTACCTTTTGATTTCTTCTTTATATTATGTTTTAGCGAGTGAAACACGATTTTGGCTAGCAGCCTATATAAGGCATTATGGGAAGTAAATCGGCAGGTTTTTGCATTTGAATTTCTAGAATTTCCTTCTCTTAATTCTTCTATATTCCGCAGCCTTTGCTTCGTATTTCTCATCCCTTTCTGTTGTTTCCTCATCTCACTTTCTGTATTTCCATTGTAATTTACTTTAATTAATATAGTTTCGAGTTGGGTAATATTGTACGTGTTGATTTTCTGGTGAATGTATAATGTTTTGAGTTGAATTGAGGATTAGGTTGTGTGAATTTTGTCCAACTAGAAACTATATTAATTAAATTAAAGTGAACTACAATGGAATGAGAAATACAGAAGCAAGGGGTCAGGAATACAAAAGAATTAAGAGAAGGAAATTCCATAAATTCAAATGCAAAAACTTGCCGATTTACTTCCCATAATGCCATATATAGGCTACTAGCCAAAATTGTGTTTCACTCGCTAAAACATAAGATAAAGAAGAAATCAAAATGTAAGAAATGCAATTTAGCCAAAGGACGCCGTCTAAAGATTTAAGATTGAAACAAGTTGGCGCCTCTTTTCCTTTTCTCTTCTTCTTCACCCCTCTTCCCTTCCATTTCCTTCCAAATTTTACTTGTTTGTGACAAAGAAGAGCCTGAATAAAGAGTATTATTGGAGCATATAAAAGATCCAATCTCTTAAGTGTAAAGACTTTGTACAAAGAAGCTCTTGGACAGGGTATAGTTTCACCATAAACAAGTCATCCAGAATATTATTTTTGTTCTTCTTGTGCTCAAATTCTAAAATTTGAAGACCTAAACTGAATTTCCGCTTTCAATTATGCAAAACATTGAGGCGTTAGCTTCACCTCAGCTGCTCGGGGCGGAGGGACATGTGGTCTAGTGCCTAGTGGGAGCAACTGCCCCTATTGGATCATTATGAGAATTTCACCACTACACTTAAGCCTCCAGGGTTACCAATTCTAAAACAAGGATAAAACCATAAACAGCGAACTGACAATTAAAAAAATATAAAATTTACTTCCAACTTCAATAATGAACAGATGATGAATAACCTCGTACTGGTGCACCAGATAAAATTGGTAGTAAAAGGTAACGGATACGATGGTCTACCTTTTTCCTCTCCTTTCCCGGTAAGCAAATTATTCCCCTTTTTCTTTAGGGTTAATTTCACATATCGTCCCCAACCTTTGAGGTTAGTATCGCCTAGGTCTCTAACTTTTTTTTCAACGAACTGGGTCCTCAACTTTCATTAAATTACACAAAAGATCCTTTTAACGATTTTTGTCGATTTTTAAATAAAAAACAAAAGCTTTTAAAATATAAAAAAATATACAAAAATTAAAAAAAAAAAACAAAACAAAACAAAAAAGTTGGGGGATCCCCATATGTGAGCTGCAGGAAACGGCAGCTCATAGCGAGGGGTCTCCCTCCTAGTTGGCTATCGTTTCTAGCAGCCATTGACTGTCAGAAATGGGTTGTGACTGTCATAAAAGGCAGTCAAATGGTAGGGGAAGACCCCCCTGTGAGCTGCCATGGCTGTCAGAAACAGCAGCCAAATGGGGGGGGAAGACCCCCTGTGAGATGCGGGACAGCGAGGGGGTCCCCCCCTTTTTAAAAAAAAAAAAATTGTATTATATTTTTATATTTTAAAAGTTTTTGTTTTTTATTTGAAAAAAGATAAAGGTGTAATAGTAATTTAGTTAAAGATTTAGAGAAAAAGTTGACGAAAACCGTTAAAAGAACCTTCTGTGCTATTTAATGAAAGGTTGAGGATTTAGCGCATTAAAAAAAGGTTAGGGACCCATTTGATACTAAGCCCAAAGCTTAGGGACGATATGTGAAATTAACCCTTTCATTTAATCCTTCCCCCTTTTGCGAATTTATGCAGGTGATCCCTGAACTTTCCCTGCAGTGGCGAGCCGGTTTGATCCCAATGAACCGTATTTATAACTCTTTTTTCTTCCCTCATTTTTTTTATCATTATTTTTAACTGGTATAATAACTTATAATGGAATGTAATTAAAGACGAGAGGAAAGGAAGCGATCGAAATATCTGGCCTTTTTGTGTGAGTAAGGAAGAAAATTTTGTTAATGTGATAATGATTTTAACTGTAAGTATCAAAATTTCTAGACAATCCATTTTTGTAATTCTATCCATGAAAGGGTGTTTGATATTTTTTATTAAAACAAATTATAATCCCACCTACTACTGACTTGACTATTGATTTGACAACTGCTCATTTATAACCATAAATTTTAAACTTTTATTAAATATATACCACTCATTTCACATCTTTATAATTTCTCTTAAAATTCAATTTGAATAAATAGTTTCAAATAGGCACAAGTTTTATGATAATAATGTGTTTAATTGGAACTAGATTAACATTAGAAAGTTGCCTTGAAAAATAAAACATAGTCCCCACATGAAAAATGTTTTCTTTGTTACGTGGTCATCATAAGTTGGAAAATTTTTCTATGAAAGAAATGTCAAATAAATACCATGATGAAAGTAAGAATTAGATGAAAAATGGTTTATTACATGAAAAATATTCACGATCAAACTTCATACATTTGGTTTGGAAATGGTTACCTAGTCATGGTGAGTACTTGGACGTCTTAGTATGCTCGCTACTGATGGCAGAGTAATACATGATAATAAACTGTAACGGAGTGTACTCAATATAGAAATTTATGCATTTTTAGGATTTATGGATTTCATAGATTTTATCATTTTAATAGAATTTTACTAGATTCTTTAGATTATAATGGAATCCTATGTCACAGAATTTGAGTGGACTCCAGTGAAATTTGTTGAATTTAAGGGGTATCCTCAATATATGGAATTAATGGATTATACATTTCATAATGGTCTGATTTGTTATTCTGTATACAAGGAAATAACGTAAATAAGAACTATTTGTAAAAACAACAAACACATAATCTACTTTCACTTTTGTTCAGGTAAATTATGCCACTATAAAATGATTTAAGAAAATATTAGTATCGTGCTGATCTCTGAATTTAAACATTGAGTAACTTTGTTCTTTTATCTTTTTTTTTTTCATATGTTGAATGTAAACTTTGAGACAGAAGTAAAAATGTTAAGCATGTAATCGCCCAAAAAAAAAAAGGAAAGAAAGAAAGAAAAGTTACACATGTTCGATGATGATAAAAAAAAAAACAATTCAAAGTATTCAAAATATGTCTTAAAAAATAAAATCTATAGCCTTGCCTAACTTTCTAAAAAGAAAAGAAAAGAAAAAATTGAATGATAATACCCCATCTCAGACATTAGGTCACTAATTTTACACAAGTTGAATGTGAGTGATTTCCAAACAAATTGAGTAGCCAAAGAGAAAAATAACAAGTTTTCATCGATTTGGATTTTTTTACTTTAAAAATTATGAAATTATTAACTATTATTTTGTACAAGTTGAATTCGATATAATATATATACATATATATATATATATAACCTATATTAAAAGAGGGAGTTGGACTCCACTATTCATACTTTGGTCATCGAATTACTCCTTTTTTTCCTTTTATTTATTTTATTATTATTTTTTATCACTTAAAAGTTTTTCTTTATTTTTATTTTGTTGATAATTTTTGTAATTGTTTTAAACTCAAAAGATACAATATTGGGGTTGAATGAAAGATCTTAATATGCGCTTTATAATATTGGGGTCGAATGAAAGATCTTAATGTGTGATTTATTACGAGTGTGATTTATTACGAGTTAACAAGTAAGGGTAAATGTGAAATCAAAAAAAAAAAAAAAAGTAAGGGTAAAATATAAATATGTCAACTGAAAAATTACTTCAAAATTTTAAAAATGTTTTTGCCTTTTTCATTCTTTAGATAATTTCACAATTTTTTAGCAATTGTTTTATAATTGAAAGATATGCAATATATTGATATTGAATGAAAGATTTCAGCATATGCTTTAATAAGAGTTAACAAGTGAGCGTAAAATATAAACATGTCGTCTGTAAAATAGCTTCACAATTTTAGTATAAATATTTTACTTTAGATATATATTTTTTACTTTATTCAAATATATATATATATATATATATACTTTTAGTTGAGTACGAGTTCATTTTTATCAAATTAAAATTAAATATAAATATATGAATGTTCTAATCCCTTTTAAAGTTTGTATTCTATATTTTGTTTGCTATTTTGAAACATTTATTACCAAATATCAAGTGAAGCATATATAATTATTTAGTTGATTTTTATTTTTTTTCATTCTTTTATATAGGTAGCTACCGAATCGAATTTATTGTTTTTTTTCAAAGTACAATTGCAATTCGCATCATGGTACTACAAGTGTATATAGATATATATCATTCTGAAATACAGCGCACAGAAATCAATAATACAAACTCCTATACAAAGGACTACAAGAAATCAAACTCATATATAAAAGACTACAAAATATATATAAAATGTAGGCAAACCCCCACATAGGAGAATCAAACTTGGGACTTCTACGTCTCAAGGCCTCAACCTTAACCCCCTAACTAAATAGGCTAAGGCCTCATTGGCCGAATCAAATTTATTGTTAAGTTAATATATTATTCACTTTATGGTGTCTCTCCGTGTGCCACCTCTAGTCTATATCTATATTTTTCTATCATATAAAGCTCAATAGTTGAGCAAAAAATTCCCTCCCAAAATTTGGGTTTAAATCTTGCGGTACAAATAAAGGTGGGCGGTTTCGCTGACAATGTTTGTTTTTAGTAAACTAGTTTTAATCCCGTGCGTTGCACGAGATAACATCCAGACTTTTTAAATATAAAGAAAATATCAATATTAAAAACCAACTCTCAGATAAATCAAATATTACGCCATCTATATATGTATAGGTAAATATTAAAACTCCATTAACAAACATGTGTTGTATATAGTAATGACATGAATTAAAAGTAAAAACTAATACATAAATTATATATAGCTAAATATTAGAAAATACCATAAGTGACAATTGTATATATGATATAACCATTAGAAGAAAAAAATCCCATCAAAATTCCTAGCACGGTATATTCAGAGACCAGGCGCCTACGGCAATCAAATTTTAAGAAATTTGTTAAACTCTATCCAAACCTCCAAATAATAATAATCTAAAAGAAACACAAAAACCACTATCAAAAACCAACAATCAAATCAAAACACAACATCAATGAGTAAAATTTTTATGACATCTACTTGAATATACATATGGTTGCAAGAAATAAAAAATAAATGAGCAATACAAAATAAACCCAGCAAGATGTTATGATGATATACAAGAAGTACCAACTCATTCTAATAAAATAATGAATGTCTACCTATACTTATTAGCCATCACTATACCCATATGAGAATAAAACATACGGGTACAACTCTAAAATGGTAATCAATACTTTCACCATCAACTTCAGGGAATATAGTACTTACATAAATAGTTATTCACAAAACATTGAAGACAAAGAACCCCGATCAAAGTGGATCAAAGCATCACTTAGTGCCATAAGATGAAGAACTTGATATAACAAACCACTTAACATTCATAAGCAAAATAATGCAAATTGTTCTAAATTAATATATTACTTTTAGAAAACAATGAAAATTCTTGTAATGAAATAGACAGATGGATCCAGTAATGATAATTTTACTATTTAAGAAAATATGTCTAGTTAATTAGTCTCTAATAATCATCAATGAAGTAAGAGTGAATAAATACAAACTATATTCAACATAAAAATGAAATTAAAAAAAAAAATCTACAAACCATAATTAAGTATGGAAGTTTTAAAAGAAAAACATTCCAGAAATTTTCTATCATTCAATTATCAACCATTCATACCAAAAAAAAAAATCTATTTTAACATTGCTGAATAATAAGAGCTTGTTTGATGCTCTTTATTTGTCAAAATGTGGATAATAATGAGGAGAGAGATAGAATGTGTATTGAGAATGTAAATATGTGGAAAATATATGGTTGTAATGAATTGTTATCAAATCAAATATCAAATCAGTGGCAGGTAAAATTATAAATTGGTAAAATAAAAAGTATCAAACAAGCTCTAAAACCAACGAAAAGTCCATACATCACATTTTGGTACAAAGCCAAAAAAAGAAAATTCTTTGAATGAGAAATCAAATTATGACAATATCTAACCAATAATATGATATAGAACTCACATTAGTTTATATGTGGCAATCCAACTCGAGTATCTCCCATCATCACTAATCTCCATTATAATCAATTCTTTGGAAGATATTGGCATAGAAATCTTTCAATTCTTTGGAAGATATTGGCATAGAAATCTTTCCTGTTTTCCTATCCAATAAAAATTTCTACACATATCCAAATTCAACAATATAAAACAATCTCAAATAACATCTCATATCAATAAATGAACCAAAAAATACAATCTTTTTAGGGCCTAATTAATAGAATTTCTTAAATGTCATTTGCTAATTTAAATTTAATTTTCATATAATAAACCCTAGAAAGAAACTTATATACATAACACACGGCACACGGAAACAAATTTTTTGAGTAAACACACGGAGCAATTAATTCAGGAAAAAAAACCACAGTTTTATATGATTTGAATTAAAATATTATACATATATTATCACATAATAAATTGAAAAAAAAAAGGGAAATCTACCAAATAGATCGTTTATTGTGACATTCAAATACCATGCATGTTGGAAAAATCTTATTGTAATGTAAAAAAGAAGTGTTAATTGACTTATTTTAATAAATCTATCAAAAGAAAAAAAAAAGAGTAAGAAATAAATGGTTCACTAGCTATTAAATTTAAAATTAGCTAACAAATACTAGAATATGTAAAATAAGTGTTCGGAATTGGTTCACAAAATTTTGTAAAATCAAATGAAAATTGACGTTATTTATATATGTCATTAAAATACCATAGTCAGACGTGTGCTCTTCCGATCTGTACAAGAATAAGTTTTTGTCTTATACATGACAAAGGAAATTTTTAGACAAAAAATTTACATGTAAACAATAAGTAACCATTGAGTAAAAAAAGTTTATGGTGTGTATATAATTAATCTCTAGTGTATGACATTATTATCATTTTGGAAATTTACTTTTTTTTTTTTTAATTACAGAAACACAACGAGCACAGACGACACAGATTTTTTTGAAATTGACGCTCTTCCGATCTCATTATTCTGAGAGCTTTCTCTACTTTTCAATATATATTACATAGATTACACACCAACCATATAGTTCTACCGATACCTTTGGAAATCTCGACAAAATTTATTAACCGTGCAGCGCACGGGCATAACACTAATACTCCGTCCATCCAAAAAGATATTCACAATTTCTTTTTATATTTGTCTCAAATTATATTCACATTTCTTTAATTAAATTTTTAGTTTTCTAATATATATTTATTTATGGTACATGTAAATCAACAATAAAGAAGAAATAAAGTGAAATACAAAATAAACTAGAGGGTATATTAGGAAATATATTCTTAAATTATACATTTCCAATAAATTAATTAAGTTTTTTTAATCTGTGTAAAAATTTGAAAGGAAATATCTTTTGTGGGGCGGAGAGAGTATATTATATAGAGGAATAGCTGCCAAAAGCTTTTGGTGGGAAAATTTTAGTTACTAATTTTGGAATTTATATTTTATATTTTTTTTTCCTTTTTTGGAAACGCATTTTCAAAAATTGCCAAAAACTAAACATGTTCTCTTTACTGTTTTGAGACCATTTTTAGTTTTCAATTTTTTAAAACATTGAAAACGCGTTTACTTTTATATTTTCAAAAACGAATTTTGAAAAACAAGAAATTTTTTAACAAAGAAAACAGAAAATGATAAAAAGTCGTTTTGAGAGTTTTTAAGCAAAACATGTATTTCATTAAAAACAAGGAAAACGCTTTATTTTGAAAATTCCAATTTCTCTCACTTCTAATTTTACAACCCTTCATCCCCCCTCCTCTAATTTCTATCTCCTCTAATTTTATTAAAGTGTTCTAAGCTTCCAAAGTTAGTTTTTTTAATTATTATTAATTTTTTTTTTTGTATTTCCTTTTTCCTCATAACAAACTATAGCAAACTTTCATATTTTAATCTTGGTATTGATACATTAGAACAAATTAATTTAATTTACTTAACAAGTAAATAAATTCTCAAAATATAAAAAAAAACATGTTTTCGGTTTTATTTAAAAAGTTTTCCAAAATGACAAAGTAAATGTATTTTTAGAAATCTAAAAACAAGTACTCAAAACTGAAAATTGAAAATGAATTGAAAGCTCAAAAATAGAAAATCGAATCACGAAAAGAACACAGAGCTCCGGCAAATGGTTCACATCCCAACTTCCAAGACAAATTACTTCCACGGAAGCTTTGGCTTTTCTTATTTTTTTAATTTTATTATTATTATTATTTTTGGGGGGAAATGAATTGGCGTGTCCACCTTTTTTTTTTTTCCGGGAAAATGAATTGGCATGCACACTTCCAGGACAAATTACTTCCATGGTTTCTCTTAAAATGACCGGGTGGCTTTTCTTTTTTCAAGAAGGCCGGGTGAAAGCCTTTTATTGCCATCTACAACCTATGTACAAGAAATTTGAGGGGTACGTTTGCGCTCAAAATGGAGACGGGAAATTTTCAGCTTTATGCCCAAACCAAACAAAGCTGTTGCAAGAGATGGTAACGTGGCCGACAACGAATTTCATGTAGAAAGCAAATCTCAGGCAACAAAGTGAAGAAAAACCAGCACAAAATCGAAAGACGAAGAAAGCTTCAGATCAGGCAGCAAAATAATACCTAAAATGTGCTTCCTGACCATATCAAAATAATACCAGCACAAGAGGTATTTTGAAGATATAGTTATTTTAAGCTACAATATTATTTGTTTCTTTTTTTATTTCTATTTTCTATAGTTCAACACGCGACTGTTCGACTCCACCTCAATATTTGGGTACATCGACTTATATGCTCGATTTGCTTCCGGCGCCTTTGGTGCTTGGGGTAATGTAGTACAAATTTATTGTATGATAGTTTTAATTGCAATTGGTTTCATCTTTCTTGGACTTTTCTTCTTGAGTCGCTCACTTAAAATTGCCAACATCACAATATCGTGATAGTTAATATCCCTCTTGAATCAGATTGCTAATGCCTATATTCTCGAAGAAATTTCGTGACGAGAGATTCAAATTTGAAGCATTTAAACGTAGATAGCTGCACAATAGAGGTAAGAATGTTCAACATGATCTGTTAACATTGTTTTTTTTTTCTTTCTTTTTTTTAAGTGATGTTCAAGCCAGGGTAGTTGGTTCAAATGAAATTTATACTGGTGTATTGGATAGTTTGCATCTGTTTAATTAACTTGATATATTATTTCTAGATGCCAAGTTAGCCAACCGCCCAACCCCTACTCCAATTTTGGTGCACGTGGAAAATGGACAGGCTAGATTTGTTAAACAGGATCTTTTCTTCCTTTTTTTTCTTTCCCGTTTAACGTGGTTATTATCTTGCTTTCTTTTTTTTTTTTTTTACCCCGTTCAATGCATGCACATATGAGTTTGTGTATATGATATTATCTGCAATTTGTATTGAAGGATCTTTCTCCATTTCGTTGTCATTGTAGAAGGGAATATGGGCTGGGGAATAGAGAAAACAGTGGACTGAGGTATGTACAGGGCCGGCCCTAGTACTAATTGACCAAAGCGGTCGATTAGGGCCCTCCAATTGGAAAATGTCAAAAAGTTTACAGTCGAGTTTTTTGAAACATATGTCCAAAACACAGAATAAAACTAATGTGCATACAATTTTAACAAAAATTGCCTTGTAGCTTAGTGGTAAACTTATATATATATATATATATATTAGTTTTCATCTTTAGTTATAGGCCAAAGATTCAAATCCTTATATCCACAAATTTGATTTTATTTTTTTAAGGGCCAATTTAAATTTTCATTTTTTGTTTTTAATAATGGTTGCAATCCATGTAAGTTTTATTAAATTTCAAATAATAAATACTAAATTTTATTATAATTTTATAAGAAAATGGCCGGCCTCTTGATGTTTTAGTAGTATATATGTGTTTCTTAAATAATAAAACATAATCGAATGTCTTACAAATTGACAAATATTAAAACCTATTGAGATGAAAATTCTTTTAAATGTTATTAAAAGTTTACTTATTTTGCTCACATTTTTAATATAAAAGTTAAAAATTCAAAATTCAAACTATTAAAATCATCTTTAATCTAATTTTTTGTTAAAAGGGGGCCCTATTTAAATTTCACATAGGGCCCCCAAAATATTTGGACCGGCCGTGGGTATGTACTCTGTTTGTTGTTTGGGGATTATAATTTAGGAATAGATAAATTTTTCTCCATCTTCTTTGCATTGGAAGTAATTAATATTGTTTGCATTATCTGAGTGTTATTACTGCAGGGCTATTTTGATTTTTCTTCCAGGAATTTGATAATGAATTTGTTGCTGATATAATTTTTGTAATTGTTTGTCTTTTGGGTTTTCTTTTCTTTTCTTTTTAGGGTTAATTTATTAATATTTTGAAGGAACAATTTACTTTTTACCAGGGTAAGTTCAAAGACTTCGAATGTCCTCCTCAATGTTTTCTATCTCAAGATCTTCACTTTCTGCATTTTTCTGTGGCATCTTCAAATATTTCCCATCTATTTTTTATATTTATTTTCTTTATTCAGGCATTTCCAATCTCAAGAAGAGCATGTTCAAAACAATAATTTTCCGCCACTACCCAAATTGGTTTAGACGTCAAGGAGGTACTAAAAGAATTATTATAGAATGATAATGTAGTTTCTGCCTTACTGATTGCTGCAGAAATATACCACTAATTACTTTCTTTCCATTCCATAGAGAGCCCCAAGGATTCACACAAACAAACATTCTAGCGATACTGCTTACAAACTGCTGCAGGTTTCTCTTCAAAGGCAGACACAGCCAAGCACCAATATATGTTACATGCAAAACATATGAAAAAGTACAACATTTCATATCACAAATAGAAATTAGCATTCCAAAGAACATGATGCTGTGCTATAGATCGTCACATTATACTGAAAATAAGCCAGAAAAGGTGTCATATCATGCAATAATACCTTGAAGGACATGCTCTTCTCCTTCCAGCAACTTCATTGACATATGCACCTTCAAGAATTCGTTCAGTTTTGATTAAATATAAAATATCTGCTACATGAAGAGTAGTTCTCTTGAACAGTATACTGTATATGGTATAAAGGCCCAAATAAATGCCAAAATAGAGATTTGTTTGAGACTTTGAGTACGAATTTGTCCAATTCAAACTTCGAAGTTCATTACTTGTGAATATAAGCGTACAGAACTCCATGTCAAAAGTTAAAGCATCAAATTTTGATCGATGGGGAAAATTCAGTGAGGACTAATGAAATGGAGACAGCCATATTTTCAAAAACAGTAGTATTGAAAAAGAAAATTCAAAAAATGTTTATCATTTTAAGCTTTTTAGAATATTATTTACAAAAAAGAATACATCCAAAAAATGTTCTTTTTCTTTTTACTTAAATTACACTGAAAATACAAAACTAAAAATGAATTGAAAATTCTAAATTGAACTACAAAGAGAAGGGGTCATCACTCGAGTGATGAAATGTACTGCAACATTTGGATACTCAAATTTTTAAGACAAAAAAAACGTGTGTTCGAATCTCACCCATCCCTCTCGTCCTATCCCCTATCCAGCCTAGTATGAAATCAAATAAATAAATAATGTCCCATTGGATTTTAATGGAATCACTACATTCAAAGGACTTAACCCAAATAAATAAATAGATCTAAAATCTATATATAAACAAAAAATTATTAATCTAATAGATAAAAAATAAAATAAATGAGTGCTTGAAATATATAAATGGGAAAAAAAGAAAAAAAATTGCCGGGGACAAAATGGGATCCTGCCTGAATGGTACAAAAAAATCCGTATTATTGGGTGTCTGCCGGTCGGGGTGATGCAGGAATGACTGATCCTTCCATTCCCTTTTAATAAAAAATATAACGCCTTCAAAAAAATAAATAATAAATAAGAATAAAAAGTAAATTAGTAAAAAGTGAGGCAAGAGTCCACATACCCCTATCTTGAGATGTAGCCGGGAATGAGATCGGGCATGTCATGAAAAAATTCGTAGGTAGGGATGGTGGAAGGTCAATAGAAAAAAATTGAAGAGAAATTCTTTTTTTTTTTAAATAACTCAAATAAGAAATCTCATACGTGTATGTGAGACTTTTAGAGACATTTTTTTCTTGATATTTTACATAGAAAATTTCCAAAATTCTTAAAATTTAAGAAATCTCACAAAATTCTAGTCAATTTGAATACTTTGAGAGTTAATTAAGACTCTTAAAAAGTCTCAATTGAATACACTAAGGATCTTTAAACACTTCTGAAAAGTCTAAATTTGAATACCTCAAAATTTTATAAATTCTCACAAGTCTTTAAAAGTAATACACCATCCTCAAACTACTATCCTATTAGTTATGTTAATAGATTTCCACCTGTGCAAGTTCTAAAGGGATTTCATACATAAAATATAACATAATTATGTTTGTTAGGTTTAATGTCATAAAGAAACTAAAAAATACAACTTGCACGGGATTAATGTGAATCCTACGTTTGCAAGTAGCACGCAATCAATTTTTTATTTTGATAACATAATTTTATATTCTTGTTATTAGTCCACCGCCATCTCGTTGAATCAATAATTTTTTATCAAATTTTATTTTTTATTTCCTTTAAAGACAATAAAACCTGATAGCACAATTTTATGTTATTTTTACTTCGTACATTTACGAATATACTATATTTCACACCTGTGCATTTCACAGGCATATTATAGTGACAAAGTAAAATACAATGAAGTAGGAGAACATAAAATCATGAAATTATACAATCAAACAAAGTAAAATTGAAATACATTAAGTAAATATGAGATATATCTAACCAAAATGTAATACGTAGATAGAATCCCAAAATAAAAATATTAAATTAAATGATTAAAAGGAAAAGTATAATAATAAAAAAAATATAATAATAATATTGAAATTTAAATTGATATATTATCTCTTTTCATGTAATTCAAATCCACTAGGTAAATATAAGATATATCTAACCAAAATATAATATGTAGATAAAATCTCAAAACAAAAATATTAAATTAAATTATTGCAAGAAAAAGTATAATAATAAGGAAAAATATAATAATTGAACCAATAATATTTTTATTAATTCTTATTTTTTATTTCCTTTAAAGACCATAAAATTGATTGCATAATCTATATTAGTTTCACACTCGTGTATTTCATGGACATACTATACTTCACACTCATGCGTTTCAAGGACATATTATGCTCACAAAATAAAATAATATAAAATAGAGTATGAGAACATAAAATGATAAAATTATACAATCGAACAAAGTAAAATTGAAATCCATTAGGCAAATATGAGATATATCTAACTAAAATATAATATGTAGATAGAGTTCCAAAATAAAAATACTAAATTAAATGATTAAAAGGAAAAGTATAATAGTAATATTAAAACCAATATTGATATATTATCTATTTTCATGTAATTCAAACACATTAGACAAATGTGAGATATATTTAACTAAAATGTAATATGTAGATAGAGTTTTCAAAATAAAAATATTAAATTAAATGATTAAAAGGAAAAACATAAAATAATTGAACTAGTAATTTTTTTTTATTAATTCTTATTTTTTTATTTCATTTAAAGACAATAAAACTCGATAGCATAATTTATATCAGTTTTACACCTATACATTTGAGGACTACTATGCTTCAGACCTGTGCGTTTCGTGGACATATTATGCTGAGAAAGGAAAATACAATATAGTAGGAGAATATATAGTCATGAAATTATACAATCAGACAGAGTAAATTTGAAATCCATTAGACAAATATGAGATATATCTAACCAAAATATAATATGTAGATAGAGTTTCAAAATAAAAATATTAAATTAATATGTACATAGAGTCTCAAATTAAAAATATTAAATTAAATGATTAAAAAGAAAAATATAACAATAAGGAAAAATATAATAATAGAAAAGTAAAATAATAGCAATAGAATAATGACATCAGCAAATTGGTTTTTTAAATGGGTTAATTTCACAAATCGTCCCCAATCTTTAGGTTAAGAATCGGTTTCGTCCTCAACCTTTTTTAAGACACACCACAGCCTCCAACCTTTTAAAAATGCACACAAATCGTCCATATTGCTACTATTCCGTCAAATTTTTATAAAAAAGACGATTATACCCCTCATAAACATTTTAATTTTTTTTAAAAATGTTAAAAAATAATAAAAAACTAAAAAAACCCACCCCACTCCATGTCTCCCTTGCCGCCAGCAGTACTGCCGGCGGCCAAAAAGGGGGGGTGAATCCCCCCCATTTTACTGGCAGAAATGGCAGTAAAATGGGGGGATTCACCCCCTAATTTCTGCCGGAAGTGGCAGCCATTTATTCCGGCAGAAATGGGGGGGTGAATCCCCCCACTTTGCCCCCATTTCTGGCAGCAAAATGCTGCCGGAAATGGCAGCCATTTGGCTGCCATGTCCAGCAGAAATGGGGGGATTTTCCCTGGTAGCCAAATGGCTGCCAATTCCGGCAGAAATTGGGGGATTAAATGGGGGTGAATCCCCCCATTTTGCTGCCGGAAATGGCAGCCAAATGGCTGTCATTTCCGGTAAAAATTGGGGGGTGAATCCCCCCATTTTGCTGCCATTTGGCCACCGGAATGAACCATTCTGGCGGCAAGGGAGACGTGGGGTGGCGTGGGTTTTTTATTATTTTTAAACATTTTCAAAAAAAGTTTAAAATGTTTATGGGGGGTATAATCGTCTTTTTTATAAAAATTTGGCCGAATAGTGGCAATAGGGACGATTTATGTGTATTTTTAAAAGGTTGGAGACTGTGGTGTGTCTTAAAAAAGGTTAGGGACGAAACCGGTTCTTAACTTAAAGGTTGGAGACGATTTGCGAAATTAACCCTTTTTAAATAAGCCAGACAATGAGCTGGAAAATTAATTCTAATTGTACCCGACAATCAATTGAGCCAGACAAACTCTACTTATATATATGTATATATATAATAGAATAATGCCATCAGCAAATTGGTTTTTTAAAAAAAGCCAGATAATGAGCGGAAAAATTAATTCTAATTGTACCGCAATCAATTGAGTCAGACAAACTCTACTCTTATATATATAGATATATATATATATAAGTTGTATACCACCAGAATGTTTAATTGTCAGTGATTTTGATATAAATAATAGGGGAATTTGCATCGTTACTTTGCACAGCAATGAATTTCCATATTTAATGTGTCATGTTTTTTTTCCAAATATACTGTGTTGTTATTTTTTTATGTTACTTGTTATTTTATTTTATGTTATTTTTACTCCCCCACCCCACCACTGCCGGCGGGAATTCGGGCGATTGGTTTCTAGTGGACCTATTCCTTTTTTTCTTTAATTTCATTTTTTTGCTCTTTTTTCTTTCTCCATCAGTTTTTTTAATTTTTTTCCTTTTTGTTTTTCCGGCATTGTTGTTGGAATCTTCTTTTCTTTTCATTTCTCTTTTTGATTTTTTGTTTGTTTTTTATTTTTTGTTTTTCGTGTAACAATTTTTTAACAAAGTTTGCTATATGATAAACAATATTTTCACTTTCAAAGATTCGTTATATGTGTAACAAGTTATGTTATTTTCTATAACAGGCTATGTTATTTGTGTAACAATATATATTTTTTATTTAATAATCTATATTATTAAACATTCTATATTATTTATGGAATAAGTTAATGTAGAACACATGGCAGAATAAATCGAGAAAGAATTAGATCGAAGATCGGGTTGAAATTTGATTGTTTTTGGCATTCAGTGCAGAATTTAGCGTATAATAAATTCCCGAAAGCGAAACGACGAGGCAATTGAGACTCATCAACCGTAAGGTGAGCATCATCAGTTTTCAACAATTCAAAGTCTTTTAGGCCTTCAAAATTACGATTTTCTGTTTTTCTATTTTTTCTGATTTTTTTATAATTTTTTTTAACTATAGGGCATGTCTACAGTATTTAAATAATGTTCGGACTTGTCTTAATGATTTATTACTTATAACAATATATGTTATTTGCATAATAGGCTATGTTATTTTTCCAATGCGTCATGTTATGTGCGTAACACACTATGTTATTTGTATAACAAGTTATGTTATGTGGGGAAACAAGCTATGATGTTTATATAACAATTATTTGCGTAACAAGTCTTGTTATTTGTATAACAAGATATGTTATGTATGTAACAATAAATATTGTTAAATAATTTGTGTTATTTGTATAAAAAACTATGTTTTTCTAAATAACAATCTATGTTATTTGTAAAACAACATATATTGTTTGTTTAACAAGTTATGTTATTTGTTTAACAAGTGATGCTATTTGTATAACAACCTATGTTATTTGTATAATAATCTATGTTAAAATAGTATAACATAATCTATTATATGTAGGCATGTGCGTCGGGTCAGGTTCAAGCCTAACCCAAAACCGACGCAACTCTCATTCGGTTCCCAAACCGAGCCCAACCTGCCAGGCCTGGGGACCAGACCCAAACTGACCTAGAACATTAGCATTTAGGGTTTCACATAAAGCTCTAAAGGGAGAGAGACGAGAGAGACAGTTAGGGGTGGCGCCTGTAAGTGGTCGGCGGTAGCAGCCGGCGCAGTGGCAGACGCATAGCAATAGGCGCAGCGGTGGAGCAGAGGCGCAGCGGTAGGGCAGACGCAGCAGCGTAGCAAACGCGTGGCAGAGGCATAGTGGCAGCGGGGACAGAGGAGCGTTGGCGGCAGTAGGCAGCAGCTGAAGGGAAGAAGATGAAGAGACCCTACTCTTTTTTTAGGCTTCTTTTGGGTTATTGACAAATTGAAAAACTCTTTCAAGAATTAGGGTTGATGTATGATGTATGAGTTGCATTTAAATCTAATTTTTGCACTTAAATCTGATTCTAATTCTCTCTAAAACATGTTAAAAACCCAAAAAAAATAATAAATTACCGGTTTAACTAAACCTTGTCTCTTTGGTTCAGTTTTGACTGGGTTGACCGGTTTGGCCGGCCAAACCGCTAACCGAATCGGACTGACTCAATTCGGCCTTCTACAAAGCGCGAACCAAACCATTGACCTGTTTTCCAGTTAATATGCCCACCCTTAATCATATAAATTAAAAGGTTGAACAATTAATAATATATGAATTTAAAAAGAAAAAATAATTAAAAATAAAAGAGAGAAAACAAAGAAAAAACGGAAATAATGAGAGAAAAAAATTAAAAAAACGTAAAAAAAAATCTAACCGAGGGGGTCACTAAAATCCAGCGGGAAGTAGGCCGGAATCTGACTAGTCAATCGTCGTTAGTGGCCAGCCAGAGAGCGGGTGGCGGGTTGGGGGTCGGGTGGCGGGTATGGGGGTTAAAGGGATGGGGTGGGGTATTAAAAAAATATTAATTAAAGAGAAAAAACAATAAAAAGTTAACCCACTTGTTATCTGTGTAACATAGTATGTTACACAATATTTTTAGAATTTAAAACATGTACAAAGTATCTTTGGAATAAACTCAATTTTGACAGGTATTTGCGAAAAGACCTCTAAATAATACACCTTAAATTTGATCTAGCACCAATATATTCTATGAAACTAATATTAGTTTTTTTCATGTTGTGTATTTGTCTGACGCCGTAGTGTATGGTGCTTGAATGTTTCTATAATATATCTGGCTCCCTTATGGAACGCAATTGCATACACATACAACCACATTGCCTCTTTACTGTTGAGCTCAGGGGCGGATCCATGGGGTACTCCTTGGTCAATGGCATAGTCCAAATTTGGGCTGGGCCTTAAGAATTTTTTTTTTTAATTTTTTACGTTGTTGGTCTAGTGGGAAAAAGATTTGGACTAGGGGTAAAATCATTTGGGCTAGTGAAAATAAAGTTCAAGGCCCGACCCAATTACCCAACCACTTACAATCTCCTTTCATTTTGTACGTTTCAGCTATCCCAATGTGTTATGCTGGCTACGCCCCCTGGCTGGGCTCATATCCCCTGTTTCTCATTGATCCATATAAGTTACCTGAATCCGTTACACAGCTAGGCAGCCAATGATAGTCTCCATAAAAGCACTCATTGTTAATGACTAATAAAATTAAGGAAAAATTACAAAATACACCAAATATTTATAATGGAATTACAATTTACATACCGTGATTTAGGAGATTACGATTTCATTTAATATTAATAAAAAACACATTTTGTTGAAAAAAATAAGAAATAATTAAAAAATAACTTATTTTGATGGAGTTACCCTTTTATGACCAACAAATCATATATCATATATTATGTTATTTAACACTTTACATATCATTTCATTATTCTTCAAAATATATTAAATAAACCATTCTTTGTCAATTTTTTTCTAACTTTTATTTTGCAGTATTTTCTAAAGATTAACTATATATGATAATTAAAATATATATATATATATAAGGAAATTAGTCTGCAGTACCGTTGTACTGCATTTTTCCCTCCAAAACTATCCCAGTGAAGGTCATTTTAGACTTTTGTTTATGTTTTAGGTAAATTTTATGTTAGGTGTATATTTATCTTATATTGAATGTATATCTTATCTTCTTAGGTATTTTGATATATTTATCTATATTCAAAGTTTTTTATTTCTTAATTCAATATTTTTTAATTTATATATATCTCCTAAATTAGATTATTTTCTTTTTAACTGACGCATTAATTTTGAATTATTTTTTATATATTTTTAAATCGAGCCCTTATCTGGTTACTACTTTTGTATACAACAAATATGGATAAATATGATTTAACTAACGTTTCATAGTTTACAAAATTCTCATTAAGGTATAGTTACAAAGAAAAATAAAATGTTTGATTTCTCGAGGTTTAGAAATGGCAATGGGATCGGGATCTGGTTTGCTATACCCATTACACTACCCATCAAAATTTTTTTGGTCATATCCTTGTACCCATCCCCACTTAAATGGGACACGGGCTAAGGACTGTCTAGTGTGGGTAATTACTAATTTATTGGCTCATTTAGATATCTATATATTTTTATTTTCATTTTTTACTTATGAATAGTATTATCAACACGGGGTATCCCCAAGATGGAATTACAATTACGATTGAAATTACTAAGATTTTTTGATAAGTTTCATTATCTTTTTACTTTTTAAATCATTAGAATCTTTGGAAAATATTTTTGTTTTTTTACAAGAAATAGTTAAACAGGCCGGATGGCTGATTTTCTTTATTTCATCCTCGACCTAATTATCTGTTTAGTTGGGTATTATCCGTCTTAATAGGGTCAGGTAACCGTAGATGAGTTCCCTTAATAGCATTTCATATCGAGTAAAATATAATAATTATTAATTAATAATAAGATAATAATCAAAATATTCTAGTTCAATGTGGATAATCGTACATTACTTAACATTTCGTACTAATATTAAGATATAATTTGATTTGGTATCTTCCCGTATAGTAAATTGAAAACAAGGTGTCGTAATGTAGTCATCACCATCACTACTACAAATATTTACATTTTTATACCATATAATTTTACCCTTGTAATTTTATTATTTTTCTTGTTTAAAAATAAATGTAAATAAAGATTAAAAAAAAACCAATATAAAAAATGGAGAGAAAATTAAGTTGTAAAATAATACCACATATAGCGTATTGTTTAACTTACTTACCTAAAGTTAAAGAGGGGTTTATATTTGTCACGCCTCCGCTATATTGCCTAATATTATTGAATTACTTATATCGCTTTCATACGAATAGCGGGGACAAGACGTACAAAATGAACAAATTGTTTCTTGTCTTACATATGATAAGCCACAAATATATATATATATATAAAGGTGGGCCAAAGTGTATTCTCATAGCTTTAAAGATCGGTTCCCTCTACATGCAAAATTCTACTTTCGTCTGCAGGCATGCTCCAACTCCCGACTTGCTTGGCCAATAACTAGCATTCAATCATCTATGAGATTAGAGGAAATGTGAGTGAGTACAAAGTACTAAATGAATAACATGTATTAGCTCATGCAAAATAATGTAAGAGAAATCACTTTTATACACAAAGAGAACCATTTATATGCACATGTCGGGTCATCACTAGTTTAGCCTCTACTTGTAAGTTTGAATGATTCAATGATTCAAAATAACCAGGATCACATAGCATGGTCATAATACTACAAAGATTACAATATAGTAAGGCAAAACGAATAGATAGCACCACTAGTGATGCCTAAAAGCAAGAAACAACCATTTATCTAAAGCAATTGTGTACAATCAAGTATCGAATGTCGAAGCAATTTAAGGAAATCATGAGTTTCGAAAAGGGAGAGTCAAGTCATGTGTTACTCACCTCTTGATTATCCAAAGATTCCTTGAGTAAAGTTTCCAAATCTTTACACATATTCTCCAAATAAATCGATTTATTAGATAGTTTTGAAAAGTTTTTTTATTTTGTATTGGGGTATAAGAGAGGAAAAGATAGTTGAGAGAGTGATATGGTTGACGAGAAAGGGAGATAGCTTATGGAAAGCTTAGGGAAATCTTTACATTCCATTCCCCTATTTATAGGATCTGAATTTAGTTTTTTTTAATAAATTTTGAGTTCCGCCAATCACATCACGACAAGTGGCGCGATTTGGCACATTATGTTTGAAGGGAACGATGTGGCTAAATGTTGTTCACTCGTTTATTGCTCAGGAAATCCTTATATTTTGTATTGTCATGTAACTAAGTCACTGTAATTTGATTCATGTTACTTAAGAATTACATTCTTACTTTGGGTGCACTTTGAGTGAAAAACTTATGATCTTTCAATGCAATTCAAGTAATCATTCAATTATTGTCAAAATAACAATTATGTTGCTTCATTTATTTTTAGAATTTTGTGGGATGTTACAATATTTCTCTTCACTTTATAAAAGTAAAATTGAAAAAGGTGAATTTTATCTATATTTTCTAAAAAGTATGTAAAGTGTTACATTACATAATACAATATATATGAGTTGTAATTTGTTAGTTATAAATAGGATAATTTCGTCTAAATACATAAAATTTTTATTTCTTTTTCAAATGTTCTTCACTAAAAAGTGTGTTTTGTTAATACTAAATGAAAAATAGTGTAAATTGTTATTTCTAAAAGCACGGCATTTAAATTATAAATACCTATAAATACATAGTATATTTTATAAATTTACCTAAAATTATAAATACCTATAAATACATAGTATATTTTATAAATTAAATATAAATTTTCAAAAAAAAAGCACGGCATTTAAATTATAAATATCTATAAATACATAGTATATTTTATAAATTTCCCTAAAATTAAATATAACTAGAAAATTTAAAAAGTAACATCGAAAAGTATCCTCATTATTTGCCACAAAAAAAAGAAAAGAAAAAGAAAAGAAAAGTACACTCATTATAACTCATGAAGAGTGGACAGGTTCTCCGCTTCTGGATAAACAAACCCACATTTGTTCTTAAAATAAAATGGTCAGTTGAAATTTAGCTTTTAAGAATGGACTCATCTTCTTTTAGTTGAAGAGTTTATTGAATATATATATATACCGTTTATGCTTTGTCCGTCTTTTGAACAATGCTATTAAAAAATGTAAGTGTGATTTGGTTTGTTTATAATTCCACAAGAGAACATAAAAAGAATATCATTTTCATAAGCAACATTGATTATGACACAATATTCCGGAGTGACTCTTTAAACTCTTTAAAATTAAAGAACAACTTATTTTTACATTCTGCCAATACTCACGTAGTCTAGTGACATTCAAGTGGATTTCCTATACCATTTACCAAAGTTCAATTCCCCTATCCTAAATTACCGGTTAAAAAAGAAATAAAGAAAAAAAAAACCTTATTTTTACATTCTGATTGTGGACAATTCTATCTATGAAAATAAATTTTTTTTATTAATATTTATTTCATCTAATCATGTATTTTCAAGTTATGAATCTTACTAACAATCACATTTTGTAAAGGATAACGCTAAGAGCATTTTCAATGCACCTAATATGTGAAAAATATTCTAAGATGAAAGAGAAAGACCCAAATTTTTCGTGGGTCATATGTTTCTTCATTTTTTTTTTAAATCACTCTACTCTCTCTTATTCCAGCTTACTCCACTTTTTCTTCCCCAATTCTAGAGTCACATGTACAAATACATGTACATCTACACATCGTCTACTACTATTTTATTATTTTTTTAAAATTAAAAATTTCTTTCTATCTCTCTAGAGCAAGATTTTTTAAGGGTCGAACTGTTTAAATTAAGAAGTAACATCAAAAGAGAGGCTATTACGCTCATAAATCTCGTTGATTACTATATACGCAAATGCTTCAATGATTCACTTCTAACTTTTGTGGAACTCGTCCAAACCCCACCACCAAACATGAGTTTGATCTCATCCTAAACTTGTCACCATCCAATTGGAAGGTTTATTAGAGAGAGCAAAATTTTAAGCGTACATTTGCTAGTGAAGTTGTAAATCTCATCCTAAAAACTCGTCAGAGTGCCCCAAGGAAAAAAGGAAAAAAGAAAGAAAGAAAGAGAATAAAAGAAATTTAAAATAAATAAATAAATAAGACAACACATACAAGCATAATCTACGAGCCAGTTAATTCAAATACTTTCATTTCATTCTTATTTAACATTTCTAGATTATTTTGTGATAGTTTTCAAACACGCTAGAGGGACAAAATTAGCATCCAAAAAGCAACAAATCATAGGTTTATGTGTCAATATTGCAATTGTAGAGTTCATTTGATACTCCTTCCGTCCCATAAAGATGGTCCGTCCTATTCCTTTTATTATGTTCATCCCAATTTAAAGTCCGTTATCTTTATTTAATTTCTTAATTTTCTAATATATTCATATTTGTTGTTCATTTTAATCAACATAAAAATGACTATTAAAAGAAGAATATTCAATGAAATGGTATATTATAAAATATATTACTAAATTGCACTTTTCAAACAATAGGTTTGTTAACCTATGTGGAGACTATCTCTGTGGACCGAAAGAAGTAATAAAGAATAAGTTTGGCTCTCTATACATTTATGAGAAAATATTGAAATTGTTAGATGCATTCAATAATAATAATGATAATGATGATGATGATATGAGTAAGTTTGACTATCCAAATTTAGAGATACCAAATGTTAAATTATAGAATACATTAGAACAAAATTTAAAGAGTTAATGATTTAAATTAAAGACACTCACCTCCGTTTGGAAACTCATTATAATAAGCGGGGTTAAATGAGTGAGGTTAAATGATGGATATTTATATAGTACATATGAGTCTCATAAAATATGTAGATATAATTAGCTTAACCAATTTTTATTTAAAAATAGAATTAATTTGTAAACATAGACTGCGTAGTCCTTTAGATATCATCCTAAGCACATGCTACAAACACTTTAATGTTACATCACTAAGGCACTAACTTCTGTAAAACTCATCAAATTTTCCAGTAAGTATAATAATCACCCATATTGTGAAAATTGTCAACTATTATTTTTTTTTATTCGTCCTAAATTATAGTCTAAATTCTTTAGTTAATTTTTTAGTTTCTTTATATATCTTTGTTTAATGTGTATTATTATTAACAAATAATAACTATTAAAGTGTAATATTAATTAAATGAATGAGTATACTATGAAAAAATTCTAAAATTCTATTTTTCCGAAAATATTAATTGAACTTTTTTAATATATGTGAAAATTGGTATATGATCAATTTCATGGGACGATGGGAGTAATATTCATAATCATCTTTCATTCACAATTTAATTTCCACATTTATTTCTAACACTCATTGGACAATCTCAAGAGTCTTCATCCAACAAACTTCTCAATTTCACTGTACACAATAACACGAAATTATTAGACACTTCTTCTACTCGAACAATTTTCTTAGGGTTCGTGAGAGTAATATCTTTCAATTATATTCACTTTTCACTCTCTTAAAAACTTCAATTTCACTCCCCCACCCAAAAAATAAAATTAATTAATTTCAGTAAATTTCAAATGACTTTTTGGGTCATTATTTTTATATTAATACCTCCATCCCAAAAGATGATCATATTTTTTTCACATAGATTAAGAAAGTTCATTTAATAGTGTTGGAAAAAATTTTTAACATCATTTACTTATTATACCCTTTTATTTATTATTTATTCCACTTTAATAATTTTATATTTTTGGTAACTATATACATTAAATAGGGACATATAAGATAATTAATATTTCAAATACATTTTTAAAATAAAAGTAGACTATATTTTGAGATGGATAAAAAATGAATAATTGAACATCTTTGTGGGATTGAGGTATTATTATTATCACGCAACCTAACTTTATGATAGTTTTGCAACAAATTATCTCATCCCACAAAACTTTAATGCTTTAGCAATCCGAAAAACATTTTTGGAAAATTCAATTGATATCCATTCTCATCTTTCATCCATAATTTTAATTTTCACACTTCTCAAACATGCTCAAGCGACTTCATCTATATCCAACAACCTTTATGCGTTTCAGTGTACACATCATCATAAAACGCTTTAGTGCTTCACCATACTTTGGTAAAACTCAAACTTTTCCAAAAAAAATTACTACACATGTCCTACAAAAATAGTAAGAAAAATACAAGCAATACTTACTAAATACAAGCAATAGTGTTAAAATCATTTCCCTAATATACCATTTCATTTATTAAATATTTCATTTTAAATAATACTATTTTCTTGACTACAATGCACATTAAACATGGGTATAAAAGAAAATTAATATTCCAGCTACTTTTTTAATAAGAAAGTAGACTATATTTTGAGATAGATGATAAATGAAATTTGGACCATCTTTGTGAGATGGGTGTAGTAATTAATATTTATACTCATCTTTCATCCATATTTTAAGTTTCTCATTTATTTTTAACACTTGTCAAACATGATCAAGAGACTTCATCTGTATCCAATAACCTTCATAGATTCCAATTTACACAGTACACAAAACACTTTGAACATGTTCCTGGGAGCTTTATACAAATGAAAAATTTGTCTAGAATTCAAACTTTAATTCTAATATATCATATTCTGCATAAAAAATTATTTTTCACACTTCCAGCTAATCTTTTTTTTTTTATCCCACATCCTCTTTAAAATTCAATTTTTATAAATCAAACTTTACATAAAACTCCCCAAAGCAAGCTCCTTATGTTTCACCAATAATTTTGGTCAAACCCACCAAGTTTTCCAAAAAATATTTTTGGAAAAAACTAATTAATATTCAAATACTCATCTTTCATCCACATTTTAAATTTCTCACTTATTTTTAACACTTGTCAAATATGCTCAAGAGATAAGTTTGAATTTAACAACCTTCATGGATTTCAGTATACAGTAAAGAAACACAATTTAATGCTTGGCCAATAACTTTGGTAAATTTTATCAAATTTATTTCCTTTAAAAAACTCATAAAATTTTCCAAAGAATGGAACGCTAATTAATTTTCATATTCATCTTCCATCCATATCTAAATCTCTCATTTATATTTGACACTTGTCAAACATGCTCGTGAGACTTCATTTGCATCCAACAACTTTTATGGGTTTCAGTGCGCACACAATAACACTAACACTTTAATACTTTACCAATTATGCTAGTTTGATTTTCATTATTTGCACGATTATCACTAAATTATATAATGTTTGCTTACTCCTTTAATTTGACAACTACTCATTTATATATATTCATTTCAAACATAAATCTCTACTACTTCTTTCTCTCCCTTCATTAATTTCCTCAAATTTTGTGCCAATATATAACAATATGGGTTAATTTCACAAAAGGTCCCCAACCTTTGAGTTTAGAATCGATAGGTTCTCAACCTTTTTTCACTCTCCTAGATTCCCAACCTTTCATAAATGCGCACAAGAGGTCCTTCTTGTTACTATTCCCTCAACTTTTCATAGAAAATGACGATTATACTCTTTAGCCTTTTAATTTTAAACAGAATATTTAAAAATATTAAAAAAACAAAATACCCACCCCTCTTCTCCCAAGAGGGCAGCCGAAAACGTTTACTGGAGCTATTTCAAGCGGCAAAAAAGCTACAGAAAACGACAGCAAACTAGCAGATCAGGGAGATCCACCCCTATATCTGCTGCTGAAAATGGTAACAGTTTGCTGCCGTTCTCGGTAGCTTTTTGGCCGCCGAAAATGGGTTTGGCAACCATTTCCGGTGGCCTTCTTGGGACGGGAGGGGAGTGGAGTGGAGGGGAGGGGTGGGGTGGGTTTTTTTTTTAAATTTTTTATTATTTTTAGATGTTTTGTTTTTAAAATTAAAAGGCTAAAGAGTATAATTGTCATTTATAAGAAAAGTTAAGGGAATAGTGACAAGAGAGACCTATTGTGCCTATTTATGAAAGGTTAGAGACCTAAGAGAGTAAAAAAAGATTGGAGACATATCTGATTCTAAAATCAAATGTTAGAGACCTTTTGTGAAATTAATCCTAACAATAATGAGAATCAAACAACCAAGAGTCACCAAATTTTCCAAAAAAGATTTTTGGAAAAGCTAATTAATTTTCATGCTCATCTCTCATCCATATTTCAAAATTCTCATTTATTTTTAAAACTTGTCAAACATATTCGAGAGACTTCATATGCATCCAACAACCTTCATGGGTTTCAGTGTACACACAGTAACACATATTTGAGAGACTTCGCCTACATCCAACAACTTTCATGGGTTTTAGTGTACACAATAAAATCAATTTTTTATATTCTATAATAATAAAAAGACAATGAACATAAAAAATAGCACTTAATTTCTAATCTTTTAAGACTTCAATTTCCTTACATCTCGAAATATTTTCCAATCTCCCTTAATTTTTTTTTTTCAATCTATTATTTGTTTATTATTTTATATATCGCAGAACCCCCGCTTTATCAATTTTAAAATGAATAATCACATCCCTCAAAACAACCAATTTTCCAGTTTCCACCAAAATTTGCTAAAAATAGCAAATTAACAATTTCACCTAATTTTCATTTAAAAAAAAATTCACCTAATTTTGAAATTACAAATTGATTTTCATAATAATAAATATTAATTTACATTTGTCAAGCATAGCTAGCCTCCCATATTTTACCGCTTATACCCCTCTCATTTTCGAAAGCCCTCTAGGAAAATTCTCAATTACTCAACTACCAAGAGTATATTAGTCATTCAAGTCCTCCACGGCCGAAATATGTAACTCCCCCCCACCTGCATTTTCCCTTTCACCATTTTCAAGAAAACCCCTCGACTGTTTTCCACCCTGCTTCAACACCCACACCCCCAACCCCCCCCCCCACACAACCCACGCAACTTTTCTCCAATTTTCGTACATAAAAGTACAAACAAAATTTTTTCTCCGGCACCGCTTTCATTGTATATGTTTTTGAATCGTTTTTATTGCCCGATCAACGTAATCCCAGTCGGTGCTCTGGACTCTTTCATTGAATTCCTCAAAGGCCCTTTCTTTCCTCTTGTATAAATCTCACTCACTCACAGAAGGGTCTCGCATTTTGTGCTTGAGAGGTAAATGTTGAGAGGTTTCTGTGAGGATTTTCCAAAAGCCTTTGAAAATGGAGAGTGAAAGGGGGGATTCAGATGAGAGCTCAAGACTTCATATAGATCTGAATGAGGTCCCAATTTCACTGCCCGGTGAAGAAGTAGCGGTCCCGGTAGCGATGGCGGAGTTGCGACATGCCTTTTCAGTTTGCTCCGGCTGTGGGGCTCCGGCGGTGAGTCCCGTCGGCGAATCTATAGAGCAAACGCAGCAAGACTGGAAATGTTTCCAGTGCTTGCTGAGAAATGGTGGGAGTGAAGGCGGGGTTGGCGGCGGTGGAGGGCCTATCGATATCAATGCTTCACCCCCACGCGAGGCGGAGACCGAAAGGAAGCGGAATTCGGTGGACCAAAGTGCTGACGTGGCGGTGCTGGTGAGGCTGGACCCACTCAGGGATCGCGCTAGCTGTAGCAAGTATGAAACCCATTTCCCTTTTTATCCTT
Organism: Nyctanthes arbor-tristis; assembly: GCA_963692815.1. Classification (NCBI taxonomy): domain Eukaryota; kingdom Viridiplantae; phylum Streptophyta; class Magnoliopsida; order Lamiales; family Oleaceae; genus Nyctanthes; species Nyctanthes arbor-tristis. The sequence goes on from CAVNYN010253267.1 coordinate 30,152, forward strand.
TTTTCTTTCTGCTATTTACATAGCATTTTTCAGAATGAGAAAGTGGTACAAGTAAACGGTGAACGAATTCAATTTACACCCCCTACTCCTTTTACTTTTTCCCTTATTATTATAATTATTATTATTTTGCTCATGTGAATGAATTTATTCCAAGGTTCTTCTTATGTTCATTTGTTAGATTTATTGCCTTTTTTGTATGTATTTTTTTAGAAGCTGTTTTATGATGCCGACAGTAGATCAAGTGTACAATCTTTATTTCACATGATTTTATTTTTAGATCTTGGGGAAATGTTGCATGCATGACTGCGTCATGCATTTTCATAGAGCTCCAGATAATAATTAAAATGAAGAGTTCCTTTACACGCCAAATTGAGAGGTTTCAGTTATGGCTGCAAGTGTGACTGGTGATCTAGACAGTTTTGCTTCTAAGCTGGATTCCTTAGAAGCTTTTGCATTTTCACTAGGGGATTGATCTATTCTTCAGTGTCCGTAATCTTGGGCGACCTAAGTTGATTTCTAGATAAATTCGACATCGCAATGTTCTGGAGGATATATGTGATTTCCAGGCGTGGTGGCTGCGTGACAATGTTTCACCTTTGTGCTACAAAAGCTTTGGTCATTAAAGATATATTAGGACCCTTTAATGTTGTGAGCTTGTTCCTTAGGGAGATTGAGTAATTGTTAACACCCTACTCAGGCAATCGCGATATTTCGGTAAAAAAGGAAGTTTTTGGTTCTATTGAGTCATATCAAGACGTTAATCATGCATTTGGAGAAAATGGCAACTAAATATTTCATTTCTTTCACTGAGAAGTAATAACAAGTCACTGGAATATTCTCTTGAGATTGCTGTGGTCTAGTTGGTTATGCAAGTATCCACAATAGATCCTTTGAAATCTGAAAGGTGAGTTGTCTTCTTGACATGAAAAATTGAAATGTTAAAACATCTCCTTAAGTTTAGCCATGCAGCAATGTGTATACTCTACGACCATGATGTGGCTATAAGGGTGCTCAAGAAAGAATGGTTCATAGGTATTCATTTTACTTGCTTATGGTTAAATTCGTTCTCTACTACTATTATATACGAAAGGGTTAAAGAAAATACATAGAGTTATATAGGTTCCAATAGCCTATAGTTCAATAAGATATTAATGATAACCACTGGAGAATTGATGAAGCAGTAAGCTCAGGTGCTAAAAGGAGGTTCCATCCTTTCCCTTCTGGTTAGCTACTAAGGAAACGGTAAATTGAGGAATAATAACTTGACATACTAAATGTGACTTGAGGAAAAAGACCCCAAAAGAAAAGTTATGGCGGTGCTGCAAGCACAAGCTTCAATAATAGCACTATAGTAGTAACATGTGTAATTCACATGCGACATGATTAGCTAACTAGTGCCATGGAGACACTAGTTTGCTAATTGATACCGCTCACAGACTCATAGAAGATAGCTGAGCATCACAACTTGACAAAGATGACGAGAATTCGCCATCGCCTTCCTACTTATTCATTCAGTAAGGATCATACTCCAAAGAAAGGTTACCAAAGAACGAGAAGAGACGGATAATGTATCGTACCTATATCAAAATATTATCCTTTTATAAGAGCAACTTTCTCTAATATTTCCTTTGAAACACTCATATCTAACTAGATGTTAGATGCAAATTGGCCATCAACCTCCATTTTAGCATATGTGATACTAACCGGCGTCTCTTTTGCAGAGTTATATAGAGATGGAGAAGAAGATACCATCTACTCAGTTGACTCCGCCACCTCATCTAAAATTGATGGGAGGTCAATGGCGCGAGAATTTAGTTCCTCATTGCTTGTGTTGATGTTGATTCTTTAGAGCAAGATGAATATAGGCACACACTTGTGGTGGATTTTTCCTTCTTTTTTTTTTTTTTTTAAATCACAATAACTATTGTCCTTATTTTCCAAGAGTACCTAATGCATCCTACTACTCATATTACTCTTTTCATACCGCTTTTTACTTAGTATTCATTTTCTTTTAGTTTGAATGTAACTTCAACTCATTGAAAAGCTTATGTCATTGCATAGGTTATTCAACATAAGTTTTTGTAGTTACTTTTTCAATGTGCCAACTCAACAAGACTCGAATTTATCCTTGAAAATTGTTAACGGTCAAGATCCTATTTGTTTTGTTGGGGGTGTTCCGTGTAATGAAGGATTTAGGAAATATACACTTCTTTGGATATATCCATATTCTCCATCTTTATTACATGAAAATGACGACTTCAAGTGCAAAATGTTACCAAAGTTTGTCATTCCCTAATTTAGAAACCGGCGGGATGTACTTCTTAAGTGTGATATGGAACATAGTTTTGAAAATTGCGATTAGAACCCGCTTTAGACCGCCTCATTCGAATAACGCCTGAGGGCCCTGATCGTGAGATAAAATTTTCAAGGCTTATGCCTCAGTTAAGTGAGGCATACACCTCGTGACACCGCCTCAACATTTCTCAGGCTATGATCGTTAGTTCTTCTTATTTACTTTAGTTTAGGCATGAGCTTAGAAAACACAAAAGTTTTAATTATTTATGCTAGAAGTAGGTCATTAATGGTTAATTAAAAAAAATTCATATGCATGTGAGACATATTTCAAGATAAGCCTAATGCTCTAGCTAAAACAATAGTATTGTTTTCTTTATATTTTTGTTTTTTCTCATAGGCTTTGTTTTTGCGGTTTGAAATATTATATTGTGGCGTTTGAACGTTACTTAAAATTAGTTATAAGTTTATATTACCTTTTAATAACTCTTTGACTTTTCTAGCCTATGGCGAGGCACAGAGAGTAAACGCCTCAGTGCCTGTTTTACGCTTTTTAAGACCTTGACATGGAATGTTGATTGCGTATTGGAGTATTGAGCAGCTCATGAATGACATAGTCTAGCAGATGACATGCTAAAGTTGTAAGAATTATATTGTATCTAGTTGACGATGTGCCGAAGTATCTTTTGGCACCTGATTTAGGTATGATTTGGAATAAATTAGTTGAATCCAATCAAGTATGCTGTTTTGCATCTTATATTTTGATGTTTAACATGAATAATTCCTATATGGAAGATAGCTTCAAGGAGGATTGAAAGAAGCTTAGCATGGATCCCTTCAATGGCATGCATTGTCATAGACTTTTCGCGAAAGTAATGCTCCTACTTTGTGTAATTGTGGATAGCATTCTCACGTAGTATGAAACTTCAAAACAAAGTTGCCACATTGATATCTTTTGAAGTCAAAACCTTATTTTGGTTCAATGCAAAATATTGCTTCCAAAGTTTGGTTGCTGCGGTTTTCTTTGGAATAGGGAAGGAGTCAATACAAAAGTATGGCAATGAAGAGTTGTAATTAAGAACAAACATCGATTTCCTTTTGATCTAAGGACACTAGGACACATCTACCCTTATCCATTTTTTCCCTTGAAAAAGGTTTATGATAGGTGTGCAACAAGAGTTTATATTTTGCATGATATTTGATCTTGAAAGATCGAAATTAGAGAAAAGGGAAATCTATTCATGGAATTATCTATTTCAGGCTAAATCAATACATAGAAAATTTAAGATGCTATCCAATTGTCTTCTTTTGTTTTTTGGTGTGGATTTTTGATGTCCATACGATACCTTACATAGCAAATTTAATGGCTATCCTTGTTTTGCAGATATGAGAAAACACCTTTTCTTATCCTTATTTGCTTACTCATTACAACATGTTATTCTCGGACTCTCTAATTTAGAAGAAATATCAACCCGGATATGATATCATAGGCTTCTTTGATCTTTTGAAACAATATAACAATGCAAATCCACCTCAAAATGGGAAGAAAAAGATTCTAACTAGCCAAAAGGAAAAAGACATAGAAGGTAGCATGATGTAGAAAATGAAGAATAAACATGCATTTTCCACACAGTGTGATGAAGAGATCAAAATATTCCATACTATTCAGTGATAAATTTTATTACTAAGTCAAAAGTATTTTACTTAATTTAGGATTTTCAAACAAAGTGATGTGTAGGGCTTGTTTTGAGTAGATTGAAAATAGATTTTTTGGGGAGAATGTGTGTTGGCAAACTAGAGAGAGATTATAGAGAAATGTGAAAAATAATTTATTTATTGAGAAGAGTAATTGTCTAACTTGATGACCAGCTTTTTGGTAGATTAAAATCTAGTAAAAAATAGGGATGGCAAAATCAACCTACTGTCCGGCAAGGACCCACCCGAACTCAGCATTAAAAGGATTATTTTTTGACCCGCCAGCGGGGTGCTGGAAATTGAAATGGGGTGATTAAAGAGGCATCTTTTGCCATCCTGACTCACCTCCACCAAGAACTCGTTCCACTTTAAATGGGCACGGACGGAGAAAGGATATCGTGACCGTGCCGCCTTGCCATCATATGAAAAGTGAGCTCTTAATAAATTGAAGTATGTGCATATGACCAGCTTAATAGTGGATTAAAATTACTAAAAACAAGCTCTTAACAAACTAAAGCTTGTGCATATAAATTCTAAAGAACAAACATGATTACTTTTTTTGCTACTCCCTATTCCCAAACCACCTTCACTTTTTCTAGAGAAGACGGGTTTATTAAGGATGTGCTCAATTTTTGAAAAGTAGATTTCTCTTCGCATATTGTTTCCATGGATGGTAGTCATCTATTGTCATCTATGGTAGCAAATGTGCACACTATAGGTAGGTTAGTTCGACGCGTGTGGGCGAGAGAGAGAGAGAGAGAGAGAGAGAGAGAGTTGAATGAAATATCTTTTCTAGAGATATCCATTTTCTTGGAGTCAGCAATAATATATCTCTACATAGCGGCGTTTTGATACCGCCAAGCACAGGAAAACCAAATTTTAACGAATCAGAAAAATGGAAAAATTGGATCTTTGTTCAATGGATCATACCTATTAAGAATAAGTAATTTGTTTTAGTTCAAAGTCGCATTTAAAAATTGGATCTTCGTTCAATGTATCACACCTATGAAGAATAAGTAATTTGTTTTAGTTCAAAGTCACATATGAAATAACGGAAAGTATAAATTTAGCAACGTGGAGATTTTAGTGAATTGAAGAAATTAAGATGGAAGAATATGAGAGTATGTAAATGAATGGGGTCTTTATAATTCTAGAAATGCCCATTGGAACTCTAGGGCAATAGGGAGAATAAATAAATGATTTGGAAGTTTCATCAAACAGTTGAGCCGGAGAATCTCATGAGCCAAATATTGAAATATGTTATTTTGACGGGTATTGAATATTACGTTAAAAAAAAATTAAGATTCTAATATGTTAATCTTGATATAATTTTATCATTAGTAAATTACTAGAATAGCCCTTTTTGGTGGTAGAAGCCAATAGTAAGATTTGGGGAAGAAGGCTTGTAAGATATATACTAAGATACCTTTTTGTAAGGATTAGATATTCTCCTAAATGTTTGGGGGAAAAGGGAAAGAAAAGATCACAACATAGATAGTATGTACTCATGTGTGACTTTTACATTCCAGTTCAAGCTAAATAGGGAACAACTTCGTCATTGCACGAAAAGCGATGGATCATTTAGCTTGATGCAAATTAGCATCTTTTGCACATCTCCACGAGGGCAATTGTAATATACCATCATTTGGACGCTAAAAAGAGGAAATATTAATTTTTCCTTTAGAGATAGTAATAATCTTTAGCTTCTCAATGGTCTTCTTTGCCCTCTTGTTTTTATATATATTGAAATTCGAGGCAAATCCACACTACTCGTTCCAACTTATTCTATTTTAGAATTGAAATAGATTGCTGACGGGGACTTAGACTTTTCCTTTGTTTTAGTCTTTGTGGTCTATATTCTTATGTACATAGGCCTGCAACTTGTTTGGCTAAATCCTTTCGTCAAGCATTCATATGGTTTTCCTATCAAGCGATATTTTTCAAAAATCATGTAAATTTTGTTGTCAATTGATATTGGCCTTATTTGGCTTTCTTATTATTTTTTGATTTTATTTTTTTAGAGCATTGTAGTGTGAGGGGGAAAGGGGAAAGGAAAAAAGGAAGGGGGAAACGGTAAAAGAGGCGCCAAATTTGGCTCCCTCATTTTGGTTTTTCCATCCCAAATCCATCCAAAAATAGGTTTTACCCCTTCACACCATTTGGCTTGTGGGGGAAAACCCAAATTTGGCTATTTTCCCCGCACTAGACATGCTCTTATATAATTATGGCTTTGTAATGTGGTAGACATTGTTTCTACCATTTGAACTTATGTTAAAATGGGGGAGGCTGTTTTATAAGGTTATTTGCTATCATATTTCAATGGTCTTTTTGGCTGGAGGCCTTCCTAGAAAGCACGAATTCGTAAATTCTACTGGGCTAAGAGATTTGCATCATGGTTTGATTTAAATGTAATTTTAATTGGTAGGTTTCATTTAATGCCTATTATTAATTCACTTGGTGTTTTTTATTTGAATTATTCAATGAATGATTGCATAGTGAAATTTCACAGTCAGATATTGTTAAATGATTTGATCAGATCTAATAGAAGTCTTTGCTTTATTTTCTGCAAAGCATTCAGTTTTCAAATTTTCATGTTGGGTTGATATAGAAAAAACATTCTGAGTTCTTGTTTGAAAATTCTAAAAAACCACCAAGATGATTTTCCCAAAACTGTGGATTTCACTTGCATGTGATTGGGGCACATTTCTCAGATTTGTGTTATCAATGCCAGATGACAAACATACCCTTCTTTTCCAAAAGAACAATTATGCCCTGCAAAAGGCAAAATCTTTGTTTACGTTATCTTTTGTATGGTCAGATGTGAAGGTTCGCATATGTGAACCAAACTCATCCCTTAATTGTGTGCCAGAGCTGATTTAGCAATTATAGCTATTGTAGATTAACTGTACAATGTCGGTAGATAATGGTTTCTTTTATTTCATTTTCTGGATATATGTAGTCGTTATGCTTTGCTCAACACCTGTAAACTTGTCTCTTTTTCTGTTTTTTCACCCATGCATCTTTGTCAGAGTACTGTCTTGTAGATATTCTGGAATAAATTGTTTACTACATCATACTTCCTGCACCAGTGTTTTCGTTTCAAAAGTATTGATGCTCGTGTTTGTCATTGCAGAATTCAAGCATCAGACTGTATTTCTCTTTCCAGCCATTGTACTACAAGTACACAGTCAGATCTTTTATGTGCTGATAACAATTATAATCATGGGAAGACCTCATGTAACGCAAGAAGCACTAATATATTGGGTTTTGAAGGCACACTGTATTATGAGGGATGCACCTCTGATTGGAGGCATAAGAGTAGTAACTATCCTGGGTTGGAAAATTCTCCACAGGGTCCAAACATGGTGTATCTGCAAATTCTGCGAGAATATATTTCTGAAAGAAAAGGGGTTCTGGGAGAAGGTTGGCATGTGGAATTCGAGTACTGTGGTGAAAATCACATGACGTGTGCCTTTTATATTGGCCCTGATGGAACTAGACACAACACAATGGGGGATGTTGCCTGCCATTTAGGGTTGTCATTAAGCTATCCTTGTGTGGAGACTCAGAAATTGCCAAGTGAACCAGTGAAAGAGACCTCGAGATTTCCAGCTGTTGGTAACAGTCAACAAAGACAAAACAAGGGAGCCATTGATGGTCCAAATAAACGTGGGGTATGCGTGATCTATGCATATTCATGCTTAATAAAGAACGTCCTGTCCCCAAAAAATCCACCACCCAGGATAAAATAACAATGATATCTTTACTGACGATAGTTTGATTATTACTAATTTGTGATCGGGGAAAGAAATAACATTTCTAATAATTAAGTGATTCATGCAAAAACTCACGTAGAGCCCTCTATATAATGGATAGTATGTAATATTTTAGCTTTTATCTTCTCAATTGCATATTCTCTTCTCCTATAGATACTCATAAGTCCTTTGGTACGAAAATAGAGATACTTCTGTATCCTTTTATGCTAGTCTTGTGTGAAGACAGTCTCCTTAGCAAGCCTTGGCGTATATCAAAAATACCTCATGATCCTTGCTTGCATAGTTATGTCTTTGTCTTATTCTGATTATAGGCTTAATCATTTTCCAGGATGGCTTCCCAATTCAGTTTCAGGACTTCTTTCTCATTTCAGCTGGAAATATTGATCCACGGCCATCATACCACAACACTGACCACATCTGGCCTGTTGGTTACAGATCAAGCTGGCATGACAAAATTACTGGATCATTTTTTGTCTGTGATGTTGCTGATGGAGGGGAATCTGGCCCCACATTTAAGGTTCAGAGGTATCCATGTACCAGGCAGTCCCTTCCAATTTGTGCAACTGTCCTCTCGAGATCAAAATTGAGTTCCTGCAATGGGGATGACAAACTGGGGAAAGATGATTCTGCCATATCCCAGGTGGTTGATGACGAGAGTGTTTCCGTGCATATGACGCTAAACAAACACAGCCCACCAAGTCTGGATAACGACATCTTAACTTTAAACAAGGGAAAGGAGGCTATATATTCTCTAGAAGCAAATTCTTCAATGAAAACGGTACTTCAAAGTTCAAGAACAAAAGAAGTTGATATCTTAGGACCAAATGATAACATTGGGGAATTTCAAGTGGAGGGGAATTCATCATCATCCGCATGGGAAATGGTTTCCAAGGATATTCTAAGCGCATTGCATAAGACATACAAGCAAAAGGGTGCATTTCTTTTTCCTTGTACACACAGTACAGATGAAACAAATACTGAAAACCTTGAAAGCCTTGATTCTTTATCCAAATTTTCTTGCTTGACTGGTCCTATCAACATCCCCCAACCAATTAAAACTGAAGATGAGTATAACACAGCTTGTGAAATGCTGTTAACATGGCTAAGACAGGACAGGTTCGGACTAGATGCAGAATTCGTTCTGGAAATCCTAGAAAAGCTTCCGGGAGTTACCGCATGTTCAGGATATAAGTCTCTGAATGATAGAAAGCATAAGGTGAGCCCACAAACAGTTGGAAGTGGGTTTCTCCAAGCCAAAAGGAAGCTAGGTGACCCAGAATCTGACTCTTCATCTGGAAATTACAAGAAAGCTAGATTGCAGTTGGATGACTCAGAGAGGGATCCCTGTCC